>OZ026613.1:10522903-10567903 GCA_964020975.1 Hermodice carunculata
CACGGCCGGGGAAGCATGTGGAAAGCGTTCCTACCACTCTGACTGTGCACGGTGGTTTTCTCCGAGTCCTTCGGTTTCCTCCACCAAACATGTAGGTAGGAAGTATACGCCACGATCTGTGCCATGGAGAGTGATTATTATAGGCTTGGCCTGCTTCGCAATTCATGTAAAAGATATGGGTCTATACTTAATTCGGGAGTATCATTGAAGATGGAGAGTGTCAGAGACAGAGAGATCGCTGATTGGTTTAAACGTATTTTATTAATCAATTGGATAACAGGGCAAGGCCCTATATATGAACTCCTCTTGAGACAGACTGCTGATTGCAATATTTGTTATATACGCACCGTCGATAAAGTTTTCATAGCAAGATCTTGTTTTACACAACCACAAATAAGATTCCATATATGGTTGTATATCTTGTGATTGATCCCATGGTGCACGAAGTCGTATTTTTCTTTCTAGTCACCAAGTAGCTGCACATATACAAACAGATACAAGAACGAATGCATATGAGATTTATGACTGGGTTAATTCACCTGTGCTCAAGTGGAGCATGTCGGCTGTAGGTGGCACAACAGGAACTTTGTCCCAGATATCCACCAGTTGCACGTGGAGACACCTGGCGTATGAACAAAACTTGATTGATTTGTTCATTGAAAATGTCATGTGGCACGGGAATCAGTTACAGTAACTCTTCAAAATAATGTGTCTGACACGCCCTGTCACTCGCATGCCAAACGGAACAAATGACTATATTGTGTGGGGTATACCATTTGACTAATTGCAAAGCAAATTCTGTAGTTCATCGTGTTTGCGTGGCAAAAGACCTGATACGCCCGTTTCGCCACATTTTTCCTTTTTCCTGGAAAATATGGATCATAATTGTTTCTACATACACGTAGTTTGTTACTGGTGACTCCTGATGATTCGTAGAAGTTGAGCACAAAAGATGTTTAAATTTACTGCGTTTAGATAAGCAAAAGACATTGACACTACTGCACAATTAGTTATTATGACCCAAAGGCAGTTGTAATGAATGGCTTGACATGTTGCCAGCGATTATGCAAATCCGTATTTGCCATGCCTGTGGCCCCATATTTTTCCTTTCTGCAACAGCGCGGTCAGAATGTGTGAAACGTACCTTGTCTTCTGCGGCAGTTGCTCCGATAGAATTCCGCGTTGCCCACATTAAGACCGCCTTACACAAACAATCTTGTTTCATTTGAAGATTGTTCACAGTAGGTGCAAATGCATCCTCTTTGTCTCCTCTTTATTTTACTGGTCTCACAACATTTTATCTAGAATTAAACAGTAGAGGTCACAATTATCAATTCGACGTGAATACAAGTGAATGCACAATAGAATACAAAACATTACTGTCGGCCAGAGTTGTGTGTTCCCATTGGCTTCTATGTTAATATAAAGTTCAACAAATTTTTGAGACGAATGGAATAGTAAACTCAGAATAATTGATATAATACTCTTAAATTTGCCATAAGAAATTTGGTATTTTACCATGCGCCGATTAAAATTTATTAAGTTGCAAATTAAAATGAAAAGTAAGGAGAATACAAGACGCCAGGTGCGTGTACAGGGAAGGGATACATACAATTTCTGTCCCTGCTATTTCCTATTCCTGATGTTTTCTCATGTGCTATTGGTCTCAACATAAATGGGAGGTGTATGCAGTTGATAGGTCATTGACAGCGCAACAATTATTTACAACGCTACCTATCTAAACATATAGCATATTTTTATTATCAGACAAATAAACCATTTCAAAATCCACACTTGCATAGTTTTCCTTGCGGCTCCTCATGGAAACTTCTATCAAGCCTGTCCTAGCATAATTATTGATCTTTTTAGCAAAGGTGGTGTTGAAGATCACTGAAGCTTCTTTGTAGCTCACTGAGGCTTGGTCTATTATGCAGCTTTTGAAACGAAGACAAGCCACTTGACTTCATTCGAGAAAACAAACAACTCTTGGAAAGAGTGGCTGCTTGATAGATTGAGGAGTTGGTTGGTTGATTGTTTTTTTTGGTTTGTTTTTGGAGCCTCTCTCTCTCTCTCTCTCTCTTTCTCTCTCTCTCTCTCTCTCTCTATCTATCTCTCCCTCTCTCTCTATATATATATATGTATATATATATATATATACAATATATATATATATATATATATATATATATATATATATATATATATATATATATATATATATATATATATATATGCATGTACGTGTGTGCATGAGGGAAACATATAGCTGCCAGTATACCCCATTGAAATTGCATACTGATGTACAAACGGCTGGCTATTTGTACATGTAAAATTTCACCCGCTGTTCAAGATCCTTGGAGAGTTAGCAAGCAACAGCCACCTTCAAAGCCATAAAGACGCCAAAGCTACCCACAAAATCTATACACAAAGCAACCAGCAAAGAGGAAACCCTCAAGATGCCTTTGCGACACCACCAATTCAATATGCGTATAACGGCCCGTAAATTTAAATCCATACGAGTTGTTACGGAGGGTGATTGAACATGTAATCCTGATATATTAAACTTGGTAATACGCAAACGCTTTCAAAAGAACAATTTTACAGATCAGAAAACATATAATCTTCTTTTAAATGTGTTTGCTGAGTGATGATAATTTTCTATCGATTGTTTTAGTTAATGTAACTTTACGCATTAAAGCAAGTACCTATCATTGCATGATACGTCCATTTGAAAGCTTTCCCGGTGATAGTTTAACTGACCTGGTATCTTTCTTCACCACCAAGCTAATCTGGAGCGAGTCTATTGAAAACATACATGTAATCTTTGCAGGGTTCCACTGAGGATTACATTGAAACCATTTTTATGAATGCACAATTTTTAGTACAATAAGATGGAAAGACAAATTTTCAATTAATGGCTGAAAAAAATTGTTGTGGGACAATGTAATGGGGAAACAGAGTCTGACTCAATTATGAATTCTTCATTTTAAAAAAATCAATTAACTCACTGCAGCTTGTATCAAAGGCAGGATGATTTGTTATCCTGCAAACAGCATCGCAGTTTACCGTACGAAATAATCAACAGCGACAGAGTAAATGTAATTAAATGTCGTACGGTAGAGAACTTCTGGGTTATTGCTGTCTGAATTATCGGTCATTTGTCTACATGTTTCTGTAGCCAATTTGTGAGGTCTTATGTATCAGTGTGAACGAAAATGAAAGAGGAAAAGAAGGGAGGGAGGAGGAAAGCAGAAAGAATAAAAAAGAGAAGGAACTGAACAGATGAATAGTGTTTGCAAATGAGGGTGTCTGCTCCTGTTACAGTGTTCGGCAGTATTCAAAGACTCACACTGAAATGCCCCTAACTGGCATAAAATTATACTCTATACCTTCTCTTCCATATTGATAGAATGAACAAAGATTAGGTAGCAGTTGGAATGACACCTCTATCATTTCTTTAAAACATGTAAGATTTGTTTAAAATCCCAAATGCTTTAAATTACCAGACTCGGCAAACCATACAGACCAAATTCGTGCACAAAAGGATTTGTGTCACAACCATGGATGTCAATGTATGGAAGATTTCCAGTCAAAGTAAAAGTGAAACCCCTTTTTCCCCACCTTTGAAAGCTAAAATTATGCAAAGGCCGCTGAAGATCAGCCCATCCCTGTCCGGGTCCCGTGAGGCGAGTCGAGTATCGGCTTCATCGCCCTCATCCACCTCTAACCGTTGGATCAAAAGATTCAATATCCCGCGTACAAAATTTGCCATTGAATATTTGGACCCAAAGAAGGCATCCAGTGTGACAAGACCCTTGACCATCCCCTGACGAGTCAATAAATCATCAGACAAACTTAATAGCCCCAAAAGGCTGACCTTGTGCTTTGTTAAAATTTATTTTCCGACTGAGTGTGTATGTATTGATTTTTCTATGGTGCAGAAAACAAACTATTACTTGCAGTCAGTAAACTAGTCAGATGAACTCTTTATCTTTGAGTAATAACCACTTTCCAGATTACGCCGCTAAATTCTGTGTTCGAAGCTACACTGTTTATCAGGATAACACTATCGAGTCCAATCAAGTGTCCTTTGACACTTGAAATTATCCAACTTAGTATTCACAACATGTATGCTGGCTTTTTTTTACTGATCTTACATGATTAGATGCACCTTTGACCAGATATACAGTACGCCTTTGAAATATTCTAATTACCTGGGCTTATAGGATGGGTCTGCGCCCCGTCTTCCGTCTTTCGTCCTGTCCGTCCATCCGTCCATCCATCCATTCATTCATCCATCTATAAGTCCATGCACCATTCATGTTTTTGACTTCTCAAAAATCGTCGGTTAGATCCTCTTGGACCTGGTTGGATTATGCCTTGTCTGGGTCTCTACTAAGGCTGAATTTGTAAAGCTTCGGTGATTTTTGGACTTCCAATTAATCATTTCTTGGCAAATCTTGAAATCGCTTCTTCCCGGAAACCGCTCGGTTGATTGTTTAGAAACTACGCACAAATGCTTCTGGGTGCCCCTCTAGACATTAATTGCTAACAGAAGGGTCATGTATTTTTGGTATTTTAAACTTCTCTAAACCACAGGTTGTATTCTCTTCAAACTTGACAGGAGTGTACTTTGGATCTGCTCTTGGTGAAGTTGTTGAGTAGGTCGCGCTGTGGATTTTTTTTTTTTTTTTTTAATTTTGTTAAGTATTTGGTAAAGTTGTTCAGTAGGTGTCACTGTAATTTTTTTCTGTTTTTACAAGTTTTCAAATTTCAGTTAAGACAACACATCAGTGTGTAATGGGAGGGAAGTTTTTGTGCTACAGAAGCCATAGACTCCATTGCGCATTCAATGTTGAACAGCATGCCTTTAATCTATGATCAACGAGGAACAGATTCTAAGCAAGATGCAATGTCTATCATAATATTTTCAACCAATGGATTTTTAGGCAATTCGTTGGCACAATAAACTACAGGCTCAAAAGCTGGGTACAAAGACGAAGGTTTTCCAGGTTCAAGTCTGGATAGAGGTTTAAACCTAGCGGACATTGGACTTCACCAAAGTACGTTTCATCAATGCGATGCAATTATCATTTCCGCAGTTTAAAATGTGCATAATTATCACCATACATACAGGTCATTTGCGATGCTATCTCAATTTCAAATAGGCTATTATGTGGGTGAACCTTTGACAGGTCACTGCATAGCTCGATAATTATGATATCATGCTGCTCGCTTTCCTATTATTTGACGAAAATGGGCGTTATTATATAATATGAGTGATATTAGGACGGCCATGAAACTGGATTAGTGGATCGTTTCAACTGTGCATGGTCAAATGTATAAAACAAGCAGCGGATTTAAAGGGACGGGGCGCTCCCTGGGCGGGCCTCCTCCTTTTTACTCTGGACATTTCATATTCGAACAAATCTCTGCTTCTGCCCTCTGCCATCTGCCTCTGATAACGAATGAGTGTTTTGCAAACTTCAAGACCTGTTGAGTTTAGGCCTAGTTCCAATATTTCATGTGAATCTAAAATTTTACAAACTAGAATAGTTTGGTTAAATATTTACTGTCATAAATACAAAGCCTGTCAAATTGACGGTAAACCCCAGGGACATCCCCGGTGCTTATTTTGAAACTTGTAGGCCTAATCTTGAGAGAGAGTTACCTTACGCTTGGACCATGGGGAAGTCAAATCAAAATGGCGTCGCTTCCGATTCGATTTGCGTTTGCCCTCCTTGAGAATACTGCTAAAATTAGAAATAAGGCGGAACGGATTAAATTTGCGCAAACGCAGTTCATTAGTGCTGCCAATGAAATGTGAAATGAGGCGGAACGGACTATAAATATTATAGAATATGTGGAATAAGGCGAAAAGAATTATTAACACTGCTGAAATGTGGAATATGGCGGAGCAGATAAGGTCCTATGATCAGCAAATCGCAGTTTTAAAAACAATGAATGGATCCGCGCTTGATATGTTTGCATTTTACCCGTTCTAAATTTCCAAAGAACGCACATGTAAGCTTTAGCAATTCACATAATGCCACTAGATGGGATAAAGTATGTCAATTACAAACACACCCAGGCATTTCACTAAGTTTAGTAGGCCTAAGCCTTTAATATTTTTTTCTTTTGTGGTTGGCCCAGGAGTGGGTACACACTCGCATTTATCATGCTTTTTCACAATGCTTTTCAATTGGAGAACTACCCTGGTTGAAACTGGAGGCAATATGCTTGTGCTCCTGCACTTTTGTTGCCTGATTGAAACATACTGGGAATTCAAAACATCCAAGCCTTCCAACTCAAATGGAATTGAAAGGGTTAGCTTGTGGCAGAATCACTTCTCTACCCTGAGTTGGTGGTGGACCAGGTGGGGTACCCCACATGTTGATCTCTTCTTGATAGGCCTAAAAGTAAAACTTCCAATTTACATGTTTCCCATTCCAGACCACAAGAGAGGCAGTTTTCGTTTGGCCTTGTATGACATACAAAATGCAGTAAAATAAAAGAAAGATGTCGCACACATAAGTAAGTGTACTTAAATACAGTGGTCTCCCCATTATGAAGCCACCCAAATACAACATAATTGTCTTAAAAGAGGGATGGTCTCTCTTGAAGGGTGCAGTACAATGAAAATTGCAAACTTGCTGCACAAGTGAGTGGCCTCTCTTCAGGGAGTGGGGTCTGTGGCCTCATATGAGAGGGAAATATGTATTGGCCCAAAAAATAGACTCGGGATTAGCATGGGTTCCCAGTGGTGAAGAAAATTTTAATTTTCTTGTGATAAGGAAAAGATCAGGATATTGCAAACATGGTCAGGAAAATGGAAATTTTGCCAAAAGTCAGGAAATTCAGTCAGAAATATTTTCCTTGAATAATATGTAGATGAACATTACAATTTTGCAGCTTAACACAAAAAATAAGATTTGACAATTTCTTAAAAGGGATAAATATTTGTAAACTCTACATGGTTAATAATGGTGTCCCTAGGAATTCAAAATACTTCGCTTATATTTTGGACACATTGTTCCGGGTAGGCTGCCACAGTAAACCATTGTTTCCTGCTGAGTGGGAGTTTAGGAGGCCATTTAAATTTTATATATATATATTGCATGCAGCCATGTATGTATATATATATATGTACATACATACATACATACATACATACATACATACGTACATGGCTGCATGCAATATACATATATATATATATATATATATATATATATATATATATATATATATATATATATATATATATATATATATATATTGCACGTATGGTCAGGAAAAAAACCAAGGTATACGTAGCCAACAGAAAGGAGATTTTGTCAGATCTGGACATTCAATGGGAAAAAAAAAAATTAAAAAGAAATAAAACAGGCTTTGCAGCTCAAACATAACACCAGACTGGGTCTACGTTATTTTCTTCTTCTAAGTTGGTATGTTGTTGTTTTTTTATTTGTATTAATGTCGAACGCTGGCCATTGCGCTCGAGCATTTGCGTTATCCTACGCTTCGATCATGGGCAACGAGATTCAAAATGACACCCAAAGAATCCCGCGAGAATTACCTTTAGCGCATACGCAGTGTGCAATTTGACTAGAATTTGGAATAGGTTGGAATGGAAAAACATAGTCTTTTGCGCATGCGTTTTTTTCACGAAAATATAAAATAGAATGGAATGGAAAACGCATCTGCAGTTTCCTATCCTATTGCCACTGCAGGTTCCCGCCGGACAAGGAAGCGATTGCTATCTCGAAAATAGGCTGGAATGTGCGGGGAGCTGTCACTACACTGAATTAGCAAACCCAAATTCGTGTTTCTCTCAAGCGCATTCTTGCAACAAAGTTATCCTTACGCTTCGATTTGCGCAAGAGTAGTTCACAATTTTGGCAAAAATATGGAACAAACTAGAAAGGAATAAACTTTTTTTTACCAAAGATGAGGAAGGAACTGGAACGGAATTACGCTTCCAAACCAACTGATTCACGATTTCAAAACTGTCCATGAACATGAACAAGTGTTGTCTCTATCACCAAACCCAAATTTGCGTTATCTCTACTCCACTTGTGGAGTGCAATTAGCACAAAGATGGGTCTGTTAGAAGGCAAGAATAATTGAACTGCATATTTCCCAAATACTTCTCACCTATTCAGATAATGAATTTAATAGATAACTTATATTCTTGAATGTAAGACATATGTCAATTTCCCCGATAAAAAAAAGAGCTTTTCATTTTTGTTACTCCGGGTATCTCCTGGGGCTGGAATCAGGAAAAAAATTAGAATTCGCAGTACAGATGGCTCTGCATGTATAGAGTTCTCATTATTTGCATATTGAGAGCCTTTTTAGCAAAAATGCTAGAAGATTGAAAATACAATACCCCAACTAGATGGGATTTTAGATCGAAGAGACGCATTTTTTTTTTTTTTTTTTTTTTTTTGGTAAAAACCTGGCCAATGCGTTCGAGCTTTTGCGTTTTTAAAGCGCAAATTACACGAAAGTTTACGATAGACGTTAAATTCACGTGGAGCTCTGGTTACTATTGAATATGACGTCATTTGTAAATGTGACATCTGATATGATGATATCTATGCATATTGACCCCTTTATCTTTACGGCCATTTCATGGTACATGCAGGCCGAGGAGCAGATTTACAGCTGTGCCTGAGCATTATTGAGATGAATATATTTTGTGCCAAATTTAGTCTGCGAAGTTATGTAATCTATCTGTATATTTAATGTGAGTTGCATATGACTTATATCGATATTAGGCCTGTATTATTTCCTAAATTATGAAAGTTAAATAAAATTTATGATTGATTGATTTACATGTTGCAATTCAAAAACATATATGCATGCCGCATAGTTGTACTAGACATCTTATAATGAGATTAATTACCTGTCTTTTGACACCATGTTATAACATTTCTTCCACAAGTGGTCAACAAGCCCATGTTTAAATCAACATTCAATAGCAATAATAACAACCTTTACATTTTAACACATTCTAGATATCTAAATCAATTAGTTATCTTTATCAGCACATTTCAGAAATCTAAAACTCCTTTTATATGTTAAAACAGTTTGCAAGCCGTTTTCACATTTCGTCCCCTACATATAATACTGATGCAAGATGCGACTGCCCTTTTTATCAGGATGCAAGTGGTGCATACCCTTGTTTTGTTAAACTTCAGGTGCACAAAATAAACGTTTTCTTATATACATCCAGAGACGTGCATACCCGCTGGCTTGCCTCACAGGTCTCTGTTACATCTAAACATGGATAGTCGACACATGTCGACTATCCATGATCTGAACATGCTACTGACCAGATTGAGGGCTCGTGGTACGACTAGAAACTGATCTGCATCGACAGATTTTGTTGCCAGTGATTTTTTTTCTATTTATATAATCCTCCGTTGAGCGTATATTGCCTGATGACCAACTATCAGTTGTGCCTCAAAGTTAACCCTGTGACGCTTAAACAGGCTGAACCCAGCTGGTTACAAAATGTCATTTTGGTGTACATGCAAAAATTGAGTGACAATTGTCGATAAGCACTTCCATAATATTACATCCTTATGAAAGTTGTTTACTCGGTCTTAGTGCAAGGGATAAAGGGTTAATTTAGAGAGAAAACGAAGGGTCTCTGAAAAATTGTGTCAGGTGCAAGTTGTCCTGGTGTGGTGCTGCTTTGTTGTCCAATTGGCTGGTGATGCCATACAAATCTTAACCCTTTCTTAGTCAGAACAGGGCCCAGTCAATAGCTTCCCACGATTACGCCCAATCCGACCCAAGCAAAGCTATTGACATGAGTTGTGCTGTCATAATAGGTAGGTGATGCGGCGGTTATTTCGTCTGTTTTTGAAATCATGGAATAATGAATAACAACACGTGCTAACAACGCCAGTGCAGGGATCTTGGCATAAATGGATGCACGTTTACACAGAGTATTATTTATCAGTATGAATTTCAGTTGAAATTCCATAGTTCAATGATTTTCGCGTCATTTAGCTTATCTCGGCTTAATATAGAACTGTCACAGTCCTCTTGCTTGATCAATTTTCAATTGTTTGTTGAATGTATAATTACGAGTAGGACTTTCAAAAATTTTGGCATAATATAGAGAGCAATTTTTTCTTAAAATTAATGGAAAACCCTCAAAAATGACCAAATTGTTCATCTTTGGGTATTTAATTATACATCACCCTAATCAAAGGACGCCTGATATCCTTGCAGGACTGGAATAGTTAAAAAAAAAAAAGCCTTGATAATGATTGTGCACAGTGTTTAAAAGGATAATGAAGCTATTGCCAAGACGTTTTGAATGCCCTTCGTAAACATGTTGAATCTCATTTCGCTCTCCCATCAGCAATCTCCACACCAGAGGTCGTTTAGTGGACAATTTATTCCATTCTGTGCAGTTTCCACAACCAGCATGTATTTAATACGTGATGTCTTTTATCTCTTCACTCAGCAGTCTTTCATGGACCTTTCAATTTATGGTTCATTCTACTTGTATATCAACATTTTCTGTAAAGCAACAGTCATTAAAAAAAGAAAAAATCCTGCCCTTCCATTGACCGTGTCAATTACGAAAAGCTACTTGATGAGGGGTCACTCCAATCTTCCAAGGGCAGGTACCATAAGCAGAAGCCATGCAATTGCTGGTACTTCCTACTCTTTTATCTAGAGTATAACCATAGCTTATTAATATAGTCCATTCCGTTTTCAACCAGCAGTGTCCATAATTGGATGGCATTCAATGGAAGGTTTATGTTAGTATCCCGCCTGCAGTTCCTGGAAACAATCATCAATCTCGTCCACCTGTAATCTTCGTGACCTCAAACTGTGCTATTCTTATTCATGACAGTGGTCTACTCTTCAGAAATTTCGGTGATCTTCTACGTTTTTTTATGTGTCTAGCTGGATACAGACCTGGACGGCTCTGGTCAAGTGGGGCATTGAACCTACCACCTGTCTTAACCATTACAGCATTGGGTCTGTCAGAACTGACCGGTCCTTTTCTTTGTGTTGGTTGATCTACTGGTGCATGCAAGGGGAAACTAATACGTAAGCAGTGCATCGGGTGTTAGACATTACAGTTCAGTGCGGTTTCTAAGATTGTTGAAGCTCACGAAGTTCAAAGTACGAACGAATGTTAATGAACTTTTCTATTGTTTGAGACAATACCTTAACTTCCACGAAGGACCTCCAGCTGAAGTTTGCTATTGTGGAGGTGGGCCTCCTATACAAACTGATGACTTACTGTTTTAGAGGTGCTGAAATTTTACAATGTTCCTTACACTTTTATCCGAAAAAATGTAACTTTACGAAGGCAAGAAGGGGATTCGAACCACGGTAGTTTTTCCTGACCTGTCTGCCTGTCGTGCAATCTCCTATACACTAGTCTAACACGGCTGACAGACAGATGTGACGGTTCTGCTTGTGTTCAACATGTTGAATGCATTACACATTGCTGGTGGATGGATTCAGTGGTGCTTGTTAACAGGACGATATTACGCATTGCCACATGCGGGAAAATAGTTCTATGTGGCACCTTCGTAAATTTCCATCAAAATGTTTGTATGTACAATGCAAGTACGATAATAAGTCAGATGTTAAGTTAGATCAAACAATAGAAATGTTCATCAAGACAGGTAAGGAACTTTGTGCAGGTCCACAGGCGTTTTGCTGAACCTGCTCGACGAATCAAAGGACACGCTCGGCTGCGCTTCGCGTGTCCTTTGATTTATCTCGCAGGTCCAGCAAAACGCATATGGAGCTGCACCGCGTTCCTTACCTAACACTTATTCTCCTAAAATCTTGTAGAAAACATCATGGTTCAAAAAGGGGAGACCTCTCGCGGTCGTTTGTTCTTGAATAAAAGTGAATAACAAACTACTTCACGTTTTGCGCGTGGTACGTGGTGGTTTCTTATTGCTTCTGACACAAAAACTCACTCCTACTCTTGATGTCTCCATTCAGAGGCCATTCAGTGGACGCCTTTTTGTATTTTCCGTCGCCTCACAGGCACTGGGTATAAAAGACAACTGTCTGCATAGCGTGAGCGGGTAATTGTTTATAGGTGTCATTGCGCATGACTGCCTTTGACACGAACTTGACCCGTCCAGAAAATGCTATGAAGACAACTTGAACTGGTAATTTTTCTGTCTTATAACCCATCACCCTCACCCAACCTCATATTTTGTCTTAGGTATAATTTCGTGTGTGTGTTTTCCTATATCATTCTTAAACAAGACAAGATTTTCTTATTGTGAATTAAAATAAACATAAGTACTCTCCTTTGAAATTCCAGTTTAAGTTTTGATTCATAAATTATCAAATTAGATTAGATTAGATTAGATCCTTTATTTATCCTGTGTGGTACATGATTAGCGGATACCCGCTAGTTCTCATCATGGCCGAGCCGTGAGAGAAAATGTACAAACGATATAGCAATATTTACAAAGTACAGTAAAAACACGAAATAAATTAATATAAAAACTGTCCCATCAGGATCCAGCAATTACCTGTTTCCATTTTAGGTCACTCTCAAAAGATTTTTTATGTTCCTTTTTGTCTTTTGAATATAAATAGGCCTATATTACGATGAGGTTAGGTCCGTGGATTATCGCACCTATTTGCACAGATTACATGATACCCTTGCGATAAGTTTCAGTAAATGTACGTTACATCACGTTTGATTATATGTTTGTGCATCCAAACCGTAGAAAATGCAAAAATGGGGAAATCGAGTACAGAGATATATGCGTTTGACACTTAACATGGAGTTGAATGAATGAATGAATGAATGAATGAATGAATGAATGAATGAATGAATGAATGAATGAATGAATGAACTTTGTTTTCTGCACCAATTACAGTCATGGCATTATGAAGGTCTGTACATACACATAAGGTAAACAACAAGAGAGGGAGAAAAAAAAAGTTCACACAAGTACAATAAGCATCACAATAATAAGGTAAACAAAAAGAGAGAAAAAACAATTCACGCAAGTACAATCAGCATCACAATAATGTGATGCTGCAAATGTCGCAATACAAATAAGCTGTGTCACAAAATTATAGGTCATATGGTGTTACAGTGGGCTATATATATATATCATCTTGTACTTAAAATTTACCCCTAATTTTTACCGTTTCTTCAATAAATTTTGCCATTTCCATACACGTTTCCGGGTCATCAGCAGTCATCAACATTATAAATTTATCTTCGTGATTCAACGTTTCGAAATTGACAAATATATGTGACATATTTCTAAAAACTATTTTCCTAATTTCAACAAATTTCTCACATTCCATAATATAATGACACTCATTTTCGATTTTTGTACATTTATTGCATATTCTATTGATCACATGTAAATAAGAATAAAGATCGAAAGGGGAGTTACACGTTTATAAATTAATAACAATGATGATGATGATGATGATGATGATGATGATGATGATGATGATGATGATGATGATGATGATGATGATGATGATGATGATGATGATGATGATGATGATGATGATTATTGAAGGTCTCTGTTATGGGAGGGCCATTCATGGAGGCTGTTTGGGGCCCTGTAAAATGTACAAGATATGTACAACCAATACATAAACAAATGTACAAGATACAGTGCATCGTCACATGTGACATCTGAAATGTGGGAAACAAGAAAGGTCAAGAAGATGCAAAACAAAAAAATGTTTATGTGGCCATAATATGATCATTTACACTCAAGAATTGCAAAATAAAACTTTTTGTATTAAAATTTAAAGGAGTCCATATCTTCAGAAAAACAAACAAAGCTTGCGATGTTGTTCCATGTGATAGTTCCCTGGTAAGCTAAAGACCGTTCGAAATAGTCCTACTGACTCTTAAAATTATAACGTCCGAAGAACGAGAATTTCTTGTAGTTTAAGTCCACTATTAACATTTGTGCATAAGGTTACTTAATTGGAAAGATAATCATGTGCAATTCCCTCTCACATTTGGACATTTAGTAACCAGTGTGAAATTAACGACGGTAACTGAAATGTGTGCCAGCCGAGGTGCATGGCACATTTCAGCTACCGTTATAATTATTGCGAGGGAACGAAATAATTATTTTCTGGGAACGAAATGACATTGCAAAAGGAACGATATATTGTTACGAGCGAACGAAACAGTTATTTCGAGGAAACGAAATAGGTATTTAGAGGGAACGAAATAATATTGCGTGGGAACGAAATAAATATTGCGAAGAAACGAAATAATTATTGCGAGGGAACAAAATAACAGAATTTCTTCTATGTCCCCTCTGGGGCGCCAGGCCGTACATACAAGTAGTACATGACATACAGTTTTTTGAGTTTGTAGGACACCGCTGTCCTTTAGCATGACGGTTTACATCGTCTTCGGGAAGGCCAGTTGTTCTGTATATGTTCAACATCATCTTTTTTTTTTTGAGGGGGTGGGGGTCCATTTGTCCAGTTCATTTATGACCTTTAGGACCGTGTTCACTGGTGTTATTGTCACATGTAATCCTTCATCTGTTGATCAGATCAGGCCACGCATGTAAATTGACTCTTTCAGTGCCCCGTTTTTTATTGAGTCAACAGCTTTCCTCGGCGAGCTTTTGGCAATGCACCCAAAGCGCGCCGGTGAAAGCTGTTGACCCAGACCTTAACATTCGCAGGAGCTATAGACATGCTCTAACTTGAAAAAATTACAATAAATTATGATTAATGTTGGCCTGCATTGAGATGAAAGACCAGCCATAGGTCGGCTTCCCTTACATACAACAAGACAGCATGTATTTTATTACGTTTTAAATCAAAGACGAAAAATAGACCTGCCGAATACCGCCAGGCACAAGTAACGAACGCGTAATCCTTAGCGGCATAGGCCTATATCCACTAGGTAGGTCGATGTTAGTGTATTTTGCACAGAACACGACACCATCTGTAAGATATTGTTTGAACGGCGAGACAGGTACAGGTGAATACGGTGTAACTCTTGCGCTGTTCGTCTGTAAAAAATACATGTATTGCTTTTAAGTCATGTTCTCTTACACGCTTCATGCGGGTACTTAGGACAATATCGTCACATGGAATTAAAAAATGAAACTACAATACTGTGCACTGATGCAAAGGTATGCGTACTGCTTCTTTGCAAAAATTAGAACCGCCCCGTTTTTTCATGAAAATACTTCGAAACAGCCTTGGGGATAATCTTGAAAAGCTTCTTTAAAGTTGTAGCAAAAATGAGAAATAGACAAGGGTAAAAGAACGCAAACTGCACATAATTTGTAAAATCACTTAATTTCGCGGGGGAGGGGTGTTGACTTTACTTTCGCTCATGTCACAGAAACGTAAAAGTAGGCCTATAAATACAATGAAATATTTTAGTGTGGCTTTAATTGGAATTATGTCTGAAATAGCGAACTTAAAACTTTAGTCAAATGCACGAATTGCAAACCGTGTGAAAATTTAACAAGTCCTGAAAATAAGTACATTTACACTTTATTTATATGTTCTGATTTTACCATCTCCCATATTCATTGCTTCCCAACATTGGCTTTTTTTATTAATTTCATCCGGCGGACTTTTGCCACAAAAGACTGAAACAATTCCGGATCTCACAGTGTCTTGGGAACACATGATAGGTCTACAGAACTGGGGCGTAGGTCAAGGATTTCCAGAATACAAAATATCTGTTTGCCCGTAGACATTAAGTGACATTGATGATCTGGCTAGTACCCATGTCGAACGTAGGAGAGCACAGAGCTGCCTGATTGTAGGACTTCAACGTGTGTTCTCAAAGACGAGATGTTACTGAACGCGTGATGTTCACTCTTTGCTCAAGCCATCCAGTTTAAAGTGCGCCTCAAGAGACCCTGTAACCTGCATTGCGGCGCAAGGACCGATCTTCAAAGCACTTCTTAACGGAACATAACTCCATGCTTTTAAGCATACCAATGGTCCAATATTCCTGTTTGAATCGTGTAGAATATATACACATTTATTTTAACGTTACTGATTACGCCAGTCTGCATGGAAATTATTTCGCTGAACAGTTCAAGCCCGAAAATTTTCAGCAATTCTTTCAAAATTGAAAATAGGCTGGATCCATGATAAGCAATCGATGTTTCAGGACCACTCATTTCAATTCCTAATACAGGAGTGGCGCTGAAACACTGACAGCTTGTCAGGAATCCAGCGTAGTCCTGATATTTAACAAAAGAAAAAATATCATATCACAAGTCATTAATATCTTGAAATGAACTCCGGCGAAATGAAGACGGCTAACCTGGCTGATTAAAGTACTAGTAAACGTGTGACATGTCGTGGAAATTCAATAACATTAATAAATTTGAATTGAAATTGAAGTTCAGGGCACACCTTGTAAATAACACAGTATCTTTCTTTCCCCCCAGGGAGTTTCCAAGCCTCACCATTCCGGCTATTTGTCACTCGTGTGTCAGTTTAATGGAGACGCCAATAGAGGTCAGTGTGGAATTATTGTGCTCATCGGGGGCTCTGGCGCAATTGAGCTCTTCAATATACTACTGTCTCATCCAGTGCATAAACCTGTCTTTGTACTCCTATACGTCTTCTGGCAAGTTTTACATTCGAAGTGAACCCACTGTGCCAAACGGAAAAACCAGAAGATTCTGTGCAGCTGCATCAAAAAAGTTGAATGGGAACACTTCATATGTAGGGTTCCTTATATATTTGTAAACAAATCTGATACATTACATTAACTATGGACATGCCGTAACGTCAATATGTTCACCTAGTTCTTCTTCCTTACCTTATTCTGTTTTTGTTTGTTGTTGTTCATGATGATGATGATGGTGTGGATGATGGATTTATTTATTTTATTTTTGTCTAAGTCTCTGTTAAATTCATTTAACTGTGTATAGTGATTTAGTAAAAATCAGATTTTCGAACTAAAAAGTTGAGGCCTAAATAGAACCTGTCAGCTGAGCATCTTCTGTGATTTGACAATTAGAAGCAGGGTCTATCACACATTGACTACGAGTGCCGAAACATGGGAGCAACTGCAGCGCCACTTAATGACCACATTGCGACACAGAACAATGCGACTCAACCACGTGTAGCAATAGCCAATAGGCCTACTGCAGATCAGTCATCGGCTTGACTAGCTTGTTTATCTTGTATTTTGCCTTAGGCCTTTATGATTGTTCACAAAAACGAGATAGGCCTACTTTCTTCTTTTGCAGTAAACTCAGCTGACTGACAAGTCAGGAGAACCGAAAAGTCACATGCTTAACTTGTTACCATGTCCTATTATAACGGTTTTCATCGTTGGCACAGTGTTGCGATTGGTTTTTAAGTGGTTAGGCCTGTATGTCATGGAAAAAACTAAAGTGATTAATGTCAAATAATTCGAAGATTGTGAGGGCCGGTTTAAACCACCACTTGCCTTTTATGGGCGAAAAAAAATTTTTTTTTTCACATTAGTATTTGAAGATGAATGTTGATGTTTTGGTAACTCTTTAATCTCCTTGCTTGTCACTGTTGAGTTGAACTTTGTGAATATAGGTGATGATTTTCTGAACCATTGGAGTGAAAACGGTAACGCTTTGACTTTTCAAGTGCGCCATCTTACAGCCGGACACAAAGTGGCAAATTTATGGAGATTTGTTTTTAAGTTTGCTGTTAGTGTTACGCCAATAGCGCATCCTCAGACGGAAAAGATACAGTGATGCGAGATATATATAGGGTAGGTTGTGGGACATCAGGTAAAGTGGGACTTTATTTTTGTATTCGTTTCACTGATTTTATTTGACTGTCCCTGCTCAAAAAACTCAACCCAATAAAAACGACAATATCTACACTTTTCTATTTCTATTTAGTCTTAAGTTAACCAAAGAAGAGATCACGTGGTCCATGGCGGCGGTTTGAAGGTCTTGTGTACGAGCTCCGCTCGAAGCCTCTGCATAGCTAATAATTTGAAGTATTTAGAATATGAATGGCACACCAAATAGGCCTACCAGAGGAAAGGATAGAAAGGGCAGTTGCAGCGAAAAAGAGGGAGCAGCAACCATAGGAAAAGAAAAAAAACACAACAGAAACGTTGCAGTGACATCGTGCTCACATCGGGCGAAGGCAAGGCAGGTGTGGGTCCTGTCACGCAAGATTCTGGTCACGAGACGGCCTCCGACATGGGTACACCAGAAACTTTAAATCAGAGTATTAAACAGCTGGGAAACAATCTTAAAGCAGAAATAGGACGTGCCAAGCAAGCAATTGGTACACTTAAACACCAGCTTGGGGGGTTGAAACAACATATCAAAACAGTCAACGATAAAGTGGTTGAGATGGAGAAAAGCCCAGAATTTACGTCTGACAAAGCACTTACTCTAGAAAAAGTTGTTGAAGACCTCAAAAAGGAAAATTTGGAACTGAGAGAAGAAATGAAGAAAATAAAGATATGAAAGACAAACTCAATAAACAGGAAAGACATTCAAGACAATTTAACATTCGTGTGGTGGGTATTGAAGAAAAACAAGGAGAGGACAGTAGGCGGCTCGTGGCGAAACATATTGCTGACAATAAACTGGGAATATTCAGGAAGAGGACGTGGCTTTAAAATATATTGAAAATGCCCATCGTACAGGTTTCAAAAGAGCGAATTCAAGCCGGCAAATTATTTCTAGACTTTATAACAGACCACTGAGAAACAGAATTCTGCAAGATAAACAGAAAAGAAAACTGAGCCTTAGCATGAAGTACACGAACCGTTTGCAGCAAAACACGGCACAAAGCAGACACTTCCACAATTAACACAGCAGTGGAAGCAGCTAAAGGTCCAGGCAAAGAAAGAAAAAATATCAGACTTTCGGAGTGAAACAAGAAAAACAGGGGGAGGTCGACCACCCAAAGAACCAAAGGTGATAAGCTTGGCCATATGTCACCTTCTGCCGGGAGAGTTCATTGAACTACACAACCCATATGATGATGACCATGAAGCGGGCCTGGAACAACGTGCTTCACAACCTCGTGATATGTAAGCTTTGCATATGTTTTACCAAAAGAATATTGTTATATTTAATTCTAACCCATATTAAGGAAGATCCAACTGTCAATATACAGTCCAGCTTTTTCAGTCCATCATAACTGACGTTTCCTCGCAAATACGACTATTTGTTTAGTACCAGTAGCAAAATTATCCCAATGAAAGCATTTATATGGGCAAAAGATTTTAGAGTGTATACTTTATGTAACATGTTTAAGTCAACAGTTTTACTCAGCCCCAAAACATGCCCACAAAAGCTGTTAACTATACGGACACATGATAATGATAGATCTTCACTGTAACTGTCAGTTGTAACATTTTCTTTGAAACATTCAAAATGAAGCTGGATACATTCACTCATTAACAACCGTATTAACTCTTTTACTGCCAATTTCGACTAAAGTGACACTGATGAATCTGAACCAATATAATGATTTCAGATTCAAATTTACAATAAAAAGATCTTTCATTCAAGTACCAGCATGACTTTGTTCCAGAGAAAACAACAGTCCAAGTCAACAGCTTTCCTCGCTGCAATTTGGGCGAGTTAAGCGCGGCAAGGAAAACTGTTGACTCACACTAAACTTGGAGCTGTAAAATTAAGTGCAAAAGTTTCGCCACCTCTCAATACACGTAATAACCTTCAAATACATGTCTTTGTAACGTGCTTAATGCCAAGATTATACACAAATAAAACTTTTTCATTGTGGAAACAATCAAAATGCATTAATAATCTCTATGATCTCCATACTCATACTGTCCACTGAAAAAACAAAACCTGACCAGGCAAAATCACATTGTCATTCTCCCCATTCCCCAATGCAATTCGAGGGAGGGGGGTATAGGTTGCCATTCCGTTTGTCAGTCCATCCATTGGTCCAATTCGGGATGCTTGTCCGGGCCATATTTCCTATGTAGGACCTACTGCAATACGTTCAAATGTTAATGGGTGGATACATCTTGGGGTACTGGTGTGTCACATACCAA
Organism: Hermodice carunculata; assembly: GCA_964020975.1. Taxonomy (NCBI): domain Eukaryota; kingdom Metazoa; phylum Annelida; class Polychaeta; order Eunicida; family Amphinomidae; genus Hermodice; species Hermodice carunculata. Next base: position 10,542,942 of record OZ026613.1, read on the forward strand.
AATCAGCATCAATTGACTCTTGGCCTGTGACCCCATCATAGGAAGTGTCTGCTCAGGTCATATTTCCAATACTATAATATCTATCGATACCAAACTATTGGCCCCCTTTGACACTGTCATAGAAAAGGTTTGTAAAGGCCATATGTCTCATACATTAACAATTATGGATACCAAACTTGGTGTGCGGATACTTCTTGGGATTGGAGTGCATCACGGACCGAAATCATCAACCTTGACCATTGACCCATGACCTTTGACGTAAGTCATGGAAAACTCCTGCTTGTGCCATATTTCTTATAATGTAACACTTAAGTACTAATACCAAATTCAGTATGTTGATTTTTACCATGAGTATAGCGGATGTAGACCTTTAGCTTTGAACTTATAATCCGGACTATACATGCATTGCTATGGTAACATGACTTAAGCTCTTATTCTAGTTGAAAATTAACCATTGCCACAGAGACTGTTAACATCATAGCCATATTTCTTTATGAGATATGCCTATGTCCAACAGGGGCGGATGGGGGGGGGGGGGCAACGATGCCATGCCCCTCCCTCCGACTCAATGCTCTTTTTTTTTCAATAGCCTTTTTGTTCTGTTGACTTTTTTCAAATCATGGATGCATTTCCTGCATTTTACGTCAAAAAATGGCCCAAAATGCACCATTTTACACATAAACTTTCACAATTTTCTACGGAACGCCCCCCAGACTGCCTTCCTGAACAAACAAGTCATTATTCTCACCACTTCCCCGCCCCCCCCCCCCCTTACAAGTTCCTGGACCAAATCAATTATATCTTTTTTTTTCTCTCCCTCTCAGCAATGATGGGAAAGATCTCCAGACAAAGCAGCGCCAAACTTGATCTGTGGCAAGAGCACTCGTGCCATCTTCAAGTGCGGAGGAAGCTATGTAGGCCTATATAATTTTGCTATGTAATACTTGATTTTGTTTAAAGTGACCTATACTGCGAGATTATTTGGTCACTTGTGACATTTATTTACTGATAGTGTTTCAAAGAGTGTTGCATATTATTTACCTATTTATACTTTTAGTTAAATTTGATATGTTAAGCAAAACATGGTGCTGAAAAGTTTAAAAGACCATTTTTGTTCTTTGCAGTGAATTGAACTGTTGGTGAAACGTGTGACTGGTCGGCTAATTTAACAGTTACAAGATATTTATAAGATATTCATTTGTTAAACCAAGCGAAGTTAAATTTTAGTTTGATTTTTATTTCCAATTAAAGCAATTTTTGTTATGAACGTAAAAGAATAGTGCCTTTATGTACATGTATGCCTTGATGAGTGCAAGAGAAGTTTTGCAATAAAATATTTAGTTGCAAGCAAACTGTCATCGTTTTTCATACAAATAATGGATACAGCGTGGATTTCTGTAATTACAATATTTTTTGTGTAGATTTTGCAGTAGAGCAAACACATTTACTGTTCAACAAGTGCGCACATTTGGCATGTTTGACTGATGTACAATTTTGTTTATCAAAAGTAACAGTACAAGGTATGTGAAATGGAGCTGATCGTCCGTACGGGTCACAGTTATAACTATCTGACATTTTACCATATATGAACATTCCCTAAATGTACAGTGGTATGGTTATTTACTTTACATACCATAGCAGGTTCCTTTGTATTACAAGGAAATAGACTTCCACTGGGACTTACACGTCCGTTAAACTATCCCCCTGGCAAGTTTAGAAATTTTGGGTAGTTTAAGGCCATTTACACCATGGATTAAGCTATACCTCCTTCTCGTCTTTCAAAACACGGCAAAGTCGAAATAATAAGTCCACAACAGTATAAATACATGTATGCAGATGCGTAGGTCACCTCGTTCCTTTAAGTTGTAGGCGATACGTGCAAACACCAGGGCCCGTATGCATGAAGGTGGTTTGCTGTGGTTTAGCTTATTGCAGGGAACAACCATGCATGGTGTAAAGTCTAATCCGTATGCATAAACGTGTTGCAAAGTTACCCCTGGTGTAAAGTTATACCTGGGTTAAGAATCGATATGCAGAGTGTGGGGATATTTATACCTCGGTGTAAGCCTATATGTTCAGTGCAGGCAACAAATAGTGGCTGACGGTGAACGTGCAAACCCGAACGTGTACAAAGCGACCCGTTCTTCAGCCTCGTTGACATAGGCCTACAAGTAGGGCAACCAGAAAAAAAACAGGCCTATACTATAGGTCTAAAGCTGCAAGTGATGGTGATGATATCCTGAATATTCACTGCAGGCGACAAGTAGGCCTAGTGGCTGACGGTGAACATGCAGGCAAACTCGAACCCGTATATAGGGACCCGTACTTCAGCCTCCTTGACATAGGCCTACAAGTATGAAAATGTAGACTTCTGAAAATGTGAATTCAGGTACCTTGGTATAAATATGCTTTCCGACTACAAATTAGGCCTAAATGAACTCCTGTGTGAGAATTTCTTAAGAAGACAAAACGGAGAGAGGGTAAAATTCAACATACGGAAGAACATTTTTTTTTCTACAAGAAATTGGTTATGATGGCTTACTCCAAGGAAAAAATAAACTTGGGCTTAAATGGGCACTGCTTTTCTATAAATATGACAAAAAGGGGGGAAAAGGAGCCAGAGCCTGGTGATGGAAACAACGATGCAGATGATAATGTACGTAATTACTGAGCTGGGAGTTCACCGTGCGCAACTTCTTGTGGCGGACCGTGAACTCTGAGCTTTCAACTTCAAGTGAAAAGATGTTCACGTGCATGTAGGCCTATAGGATTAGACCTATACCTTTTTTTTTTTCAAGGATTTGCTAAATGTAAAATGAGAGATGCCTCAATAGTTCGATTTTCCAACAAGGAAGCACTTTTGTGTTTAAGTGACGAAGGAGAACTTTATAATTTGATTTTTATTTGCGGAAAAAACTACATTAACAGGTGTAAATATAATCAGTCTTTACCCGATTATGGGGCCTAACACATCCATGACAGATCTGTTAAAGCTTAAAAATATAGAACAGGGAATTGCTGAGAAAAGAAACAAAGTATCTTTACATGATAAGAAATGGAGTAATCTACTTATTTAATAATTTGTTAATCCTCTGCCTAAGACTGATGTACTTTATTCTACTTGATTAAATATAGGCTATGTAGCCACCAATCTATATGTATGGCACATCTACGGACAATAAAAAAAGTCTTAACCTTGCTGCTAGCTGGAAGAGCAATGGGGTTGTGCAAAAACGAGGCTTAAAAGAAAGACAAGCCCTGCATTCAAATGCTTAAGAAAGCATAAACATTTTTCCTAAGCTTTTCATCCTATGTAACGAAACAGAGACGTTTCTCACATCGCTTTAATTTGTGTGTTAGGTTGGAAAGCGTCATCTAATAATATCAACATTTTACATCCTGGTTCTTCACTGCCTATTGTCACGTGACATGGCATGCCCCACTTTACCCGAAAAAGCTTTATAAAGAAGGACAGTGTATTTCAGGTAAAGCGGGACATACGCATTCTTGCTCCAGCCTCAAAATTTTCAGTCTGCTATTGATGATATAATGAATTAAATGACACCTAAAATAGCTATAATAACCATATTTATTTCAGAAAAAAAGCGTGCAAAGAAAGTTTCCTTGCCTTGTATTCCCCTATGACATATAATGCCATTGGTTCCTGCTTGATTTCAAACTGAAGAACTAATTTAGGAAATTCATAAAATTTAGCAGAAATTTTGATGTAAATGCTCTTTTGCTTATGAAACTGGGTAGCGTTGACCCTATTGTCAAAGTCACTCAGTCATTAACATCACATGATATGTTTGTGCCACAACTTAGGAGAGAACTAATGGACGTTGGTATATGATTATGTACTAACCTGCGACAGAAGTTGGTTGACCTTGACGGAAATGCATAAACTATGCAAATATGTAAATAAATAAATTTCTCAACAATAAACTTCCTGAAAAATCTTCAAAAACTACCCTTTATATAAATCGATGAAAAATTTTAGGGCAATGCACCTTTGTCTGTATCTACCTGGGAATGATTAAGATCTGACTGACCTTGACCTAATTTCATAGGTCAGAAAGCCATGTGTACCCCTTAGCGAAGTTTGTTTTCACACAGCAAATCGATGGTTTTGAGGAAAGTAAATGAAACTGGTGTGGATTATATGTCTTAGTAAGTACATTTGTGCAATAGAACTTGACTGATCTTGACCTAATTCTCAAGGTCATGGAGACATTTTTGTAAGTTTGGCCATGGAGCAATAAAACTAGTCTTTACTTATTGCGGATCAGTGACTCCTTGCTCTTCAGATGTTAATTGGTATTTAATCGGGGAACAAAGGCGCTCGGGGAATACATGGGGTTGTGTATAGGCCATTGTTCCTCCATCTAGTTTCTTCCTCCATGGTTTGGCCCACTTTACCAGAGCAAATGTCCCACTTTATATAAATTCTAAGCTAAAGTGGGACATCTGTTTCACAAATTTCAATTACACATATAAAAACAATTTTAGATATTCAGGGATTGTATCCATTGTATTAAATAAAGTTGAAGCTTGCCTTGTCTTATCAGAGAGAAAAGTCGTTGGTAAGTTTGAACAACGACATGCCAGCTAATTTTCCCAAAAGTGTCCCACTTCAGCTTAAGTTACCCAATGGGCTTCTCTGTAGTCTATTCGGCATCTTTTTTGTCATGTTTTCTCCCACAATATCGCCTATCAGAGGTGAATAAAATAGTAAAACCAGCCAAGTGGAGGAGACGAGTCAGCAGACTGGCCTCGTTCCCCCGGCGGATCACTCCGAGTGCTTGCACGAGCAGTGATCCGCCGCGGGAACGAGGCCAGTCTGCTGACGAGTCTCCTCCACGCGGCTGGTTTTACTTTTATCCAGTAATTATAGCTGTATTTTTATTTTCATCGTTAAATACAAAAAAGACAATTAAAAACAGTTTCAAAATTTATTTCATCAAACAAGACTTTGCGTATGAATAACTGTAATGCAGGATCCAGTAATTGGGTCATTTGAAAACTACATGCTTGACGTGCGCCAACTACAAGAATTTAGAAGGAAAGTAGTTCTCAGTGACCTTTGCACTGTGGTGATATGGATTGACCTTTGCACTGTGGTGATATGGACAGGGTTATCACCCAGTCTGTATCTTCCACCTTTTCTGGATGATACAGCTATAATTACTGGATAAAGGGATGGATTGCAGCTATGTGTTATTGTGTGTAGTAACCCATTCCAATTACGTCATTTCCTGTGGCACTGTCCGCGTTGAGGGTCAACGTGCCAAACCGGTCAGCCATGTTGCCTTTGCCCGAGCTACTGGTACCGCCAACTATAAGTCTTTAGATCCATCTCCCCCGTTGTCTATATCAACTCGTGGTTATCGTGCTTCATCTTACACTCAGAACAGATCCATCTCATCAAGTTTATTTGACGTAGGCATACGTATGTTTGCTGGCGTCCATTTTGCAGAAAATGCGAGTATTCATGTGTACATGATCAACATGCCGGGACTTCCCGCTGATCTTAGAAGTGCAAGTGATTGAATAGTCTTCTGTCGGCAGTTGGGGCGGATTTCTTTGTCGGCATTTTATATTCATGTGCGCTGAAGCAGAACGCAAAGCATCACAATTAAAGTTTTTGTTTGTTTTTCTTTGGTGTTAAAATCGTTGTAGACGTGTTAGGCCTATTTAATCTTAAAATTCAATCATTTATCCATGTAGGCCTATCATTTATAATGGGAGAAATACAAACAGCCACTCACGTTTGTTTACTGTCTGAACTCAATGCTTCTTGGCTGCACTTGCAGAAGACAGTGGCCACAAGTGGTTCGTGACATGAGTGGCTCATGCATTCTGCGACCAAGAAGCATTTCGTGCAGACAGTAAACACCAGTCGTGGTGGTTTGTTTATCTGCAGAAGAGCTGAGTAGACCAAAAAATGGTGATGAAAGACCTGCTGGTAACGACAGGCATGACTCCATGAGATCGAACTGATAGGTCTACTGACACAGCATCACAGCGTGACATTACATATTTAAATGTGTTGTCTAGCTGATAAGATGAGATAAGAGGTTTTTGTTATAGCTTTAAAGTAACCCTTTGAGGTTTTGGTCGCAGAATCAAAGTCGTTCGGGCAGTCCAGGAACCGAGAGCCCTCGTACGTCACAAATTAAAGCGTGCTGTACCTTCTACAAACTGGCCTGTGAAATTCAATCAAAGTTATTTGGTCAGTCACAACTGTTTTAATTTATCGCAGTAATGGCAGCAGGAAAATGAATTATTTTGAGCCATCTACTGAAGAACTCATTTCTTACATAGTGTTCTTACAACGGGATATGTCATTCACTTTTTTCAGCTGTATGATCTTTCTTACATAAATTTCTTTTCCTAGATTAGAATCTGAGTGATACAGGGTAAAAATGTTGTCACTGGGTCATTCTGCAATAAACGTGTTTGAGTAAATTGTAACAGTTTGTCCAAAGGCAGGCCTCTACTTTAAAATTGGCGGGTCATCATGATATTGCAATATCATAATAAATTGCCCAGAGGCTGACCTATAGGCCAATTTTAAAATTGTTGGTTCATCATGAAACAGCGATCAGTTTGAAACCTCTTACGTTTTCTCTGAAAAGAATATTCTTTGGAGACTATAACACAAATTTGCGAGTGATCTGAACCTGGTAATTTGCATACGATCTCTCTTGAATAAGCTGTGATATCTCATGTTATAAAATTTTGCCAACCACGTTTTCAACAGGCAAAAGCTAAAAAAAGTAGTGTGGGGGTATCCAATATGGAATATATTAGAACGTTTTTCCGTTTTTTTTTTTTTTTCTTTTTTTTGACAAGTGTGAAATACTTATTTCCCTCGTTATCACACGGAAAATAAGCATTTTTACCGCTCTCGAACCAAACAATAACCAGCCCAAAATCAATATTGCATGGTATGCTAAAGTGTGAGAGGTAAGATAACGGACCATATACAAACAAAAGAAATGGAAAGAATGGCGTCTGGTATACATGAAGTGACATAAGTTTGCAATATACGGTTTTCGTGAAAAATTAGCATTGGATTTGGGTGTTCTCTGGTGCATGATCTTGCAGCCTCCTTTAAAACTCTCCAACCTTGACAACGAAATATGCTTCTACCGCATATGGCATGCTAATCGTTTTTGTAAAACTAAGTACAGACTGTATTACCTACTGCTCAATGGATGCTTCTCTGCAAATTGTACCAAGGTCTGTGTGTGAAAGATAACTGGAACTGTCAATTTAGTAACGTAACGTTTAGATGCCTACACGTGGTAACCCTTGAGGCGATGTGCTGTCGCTGAAGCTATTTTCATGTTTTTTTGTTTTTTGTTTTGTTTTGTTTTGTTTTGTTTTTTTTTTTTTGTTATTTTTGGTCCATAAATGACCCGTTAATATAACTGAATAACACTGAGCAAGATGTAAAAATTGGTAACATAAATTCATTTGCCAGCGTTCAGTTTAATAATCTAAGCAGGCCTGGGGAGACAGAGCACCAGGTGCGCATGTGTGTTCTGACAGTCATCTGATACAGACAGTCATCTGATACAACCTTTGTAAACAAACATAATAATATATTACTGTCTGCATCCTGCAGAACGGGAGAGAAGAAACTGTCAGTAAAGCTGAGATAATTTATCCAGTCCGATCCACAGGGCTTTTTATAAGAAGACGAATTCGAGGCTTTTCTACTTCGATCGCATGATTGCCCCACTCTGATACAAAGCCCCGTGGTCCTATATGTCACCAGTAAAATCAGCTCTTTTAAGGCTCTATGACAATAAAGTTAATGACGAAGAAACATGAAAGATTGCTCTTCACGCCGAAAATGCATGAATGACGCAAATGGAATGGACATTTCAGAATTTCTAGACAAATTCGATAATGCCCAAAGGACTCCGGTATTATTAATAGAACGCTCAAACCCATGAATTATGCGTGGATCACATCCACAGGAACGCAATAAAGTATCACTTGTTGATAGATGAATCGCTGTGAGGAACAACTTCCTCTTTCACGTCAGAAATATCCTATATGTGCGAAGCAAATGTCATGGGAATTTTAGATCTTGATACCCCCCCCCCCAAAAAAAAATAATAAATAATAATAATAATAATAATAATAATAATAATAATAATAATAATAATAATAATAATAATAATAATAATAATAATAATAATAATCAAAACAAAACAAAAACAAAACAAAAACAAAACAAAAACAAAACAACCACGGTAATATAGCCTAGATACAAGCGCCCAGCTTGGAAATTACACCTGATGAGATCCCGAGCAACTCATTAACTCTTTTAGTGCCACATTTTGGCCTGGTCTACAGCTTTCCTCGGCGCGCTTAAATAGCGCAATGCGCCTACAGCGCGCCGAGGAAATCTGTTGACCTGGACTATTTTATTCTGTGTAACCACAGGCATACTGGTACTTGAATGGACAGTCTTGTCATATGGAACATGAAACTAGCATCCTCATTATAATTGAGAGCAGTTCATTCTCAGCAGTTCCAGTTAAGCTGCAGTTTGCACTGAAATGGTTAACGTATCACTAATAGATTAAATCGGTATGAGGAACAACTCAATTATTTCCAAATCACGCTGAATTAAGAAATATATGATAACATGGAAATAAGACACACGGGCTTGTGTTCTAGTGACATGCACTATATATTATTACTACCAAGCACAACAGACAAAAAGGGAAATGCCCTGTCACTAAGTAATTGCAAGAAGTGTAAGTACACTGTAACACTTCAGCAGACCCTTCATGTACGACATGTGTACAAGTTCCTGGAATACTTGACACGATACATTTCTCAAAGTCGTAACATGATATTGGTAATACCAAGATTTTGCAGAGGTATTGCCCTTAAAATCCATATGTTTGATTCCGACGGGGCCCATCACCCTGTTTCTAAATTGGTGTGCAGCACTGAAACAGGTTATAAGAGTACGCAATGAACAGAAACAATTATAACATCGGTACAATTATACGTACAAATATATTTCAGTGTTAATTAATAAGCTCTGAAAATATGGCACTAAAAATAGATAAAAAGTGACACGGACGTGAAATGACAGGAAATTATGTTGCACCAGGTTATCACAGGCTGAAGAGGTAATTGTCAGACGCAATTAATATGGCAAGGAGGGTGTCATTTTGACTCATAAGCAGCAACGTTCGATTTTGCTATTATGTTAACAGGGACTTTAGAACCAGATAAACCTTGGTACAGATGCACTCAGAATAGGTAACTGTGGTGGTTGTTTTGGTGGTATCATGCCTGTAAGGAGTGTTGAATTTTTCCCGCATTTCAGTTCTCATTTTCAAGCACAGATGAGTTCTATTTTGTCCATATATGACCATTGGTCACAGTTTAATTCCTTCTTCAGGAAGTCAGAAATTTTGGATGGATCTTTTCCTGATGTAACAAGAACGCTGTCACCTTGTGCCACCAGACGGCAAATGACACTGGAGGAGATTGCATGAACATAACATAAAAAGAGGAGTGGCCCGAGACTACTCTCTTGAGGGACGCCATTAATGATTTCCCGCTGTTGTGAAATGGTACTTTTTATGTGCACCAAACTGTCCGTTTTCTCTCAAACATATATGATTTTAATGAGCAGTTTGTGGCAAAACTTTTTGTGTCAACACAACCGAATGCCTTTGGACGTCCAACATAAGGTGACCCTTATCAATCTCGTTGCAGATTAGGTGCAGGAATTGTCGGAGAACAAACATATACGGTATATGTGGGGAAAAAAAAGACCTCAAAACCCAGCGTGATATTCTTATCTGTCAGAATTGGGTTGTTGTGAGTGAGATACGCATTTAATTGTGTGAAGCTGGTTCTTTCCAAACTTTTGGACACTGCAGGCAAAATACTACGGAAGCCCATTGGTGTCAACCTGATATCACTCTTTTTCTTGTTATAACAACATTTTTTCTTGTTATAACAACATTTTTTCTTGTTATAACTAGAAAAATCTTGTTATAACAAGAAAAAATCTTGCTATAACAAGAAAAAAGTCGTTATAACAAGAAAAAAATCTTGTTATAACAAGAAAAAATTGTAATAACAAGAAAAAAAGTAATATTAGGTTGACACCAATGGACTTCCGTAAAATACTAATAGGTCTGTAGTTATAAACTTCCAGTTTGTTAATTTTTTTTTGGGGGGGGGGGGGCAAGGTAGCTCTGACCTTCTCTATTTGAAGTGGGGCCGTTTCTGAAATGATGGAACGGTTAATGATGCGAGTAATGGGGTCTTTAATAATAATAGCCTTATCTTTTTAGGAATCAATAGCGTGAAGGTTGTCAATGATAATTCAGCGAGCTATGTGATCATGACAAAGTTTTGTCCGTTTCAGAATATTATGTCTGTCAACACTAATTAAACTAATTATCGCCTACTTTGTACCATATTACACTGAAAACCCATGGGATATGGCCATGTGATATTGTTGACCATATCCCATGAAACTGATGATCTCATAGCTTTTTGATGGGAAAGTAATTTGATGTGTGTAAGCAGTTTTGCCTTTGTGACCAGCTGCGCAAAATTTAAGCCTATGAAACTGAGAGTTCCCATGTTTCCATTCAAAGACTTATTTTTCGACGCATTATGGCGAGCTGCCGCTATAGTAAAAATGTATGTCCTCCCAGGAGTCATGGAAGGTTAACCGAAGAAGTGGTCATGTTCTTCTTATGAGGGCATTTTTATAGCAATCGCTTGAAACAGCCTCGCTATTTATATACAGGGTTCGATTTAACAGGCTAAAAACATAGAACAATAACAGCAATTCAAAAGTGAAACTGAGGCGCAGATTGCTTCTTAGATCTTTGCAGAGAACCGCAGTTTTGTGAGCGCCGAACGCACGAAGCGTAACAGGGGGTCCGGGCGCACCCCACCCCCCAAAAAATGTTGAAATATTGGCCTAGGCTGAATATTTGGTGACATTTAAGGTCCGATTTGCTTCCAGTTTTTCAGTGCAGTATGTGCCTGATAGATGTTTCATTATATATATATATATATATATATATATATATATTCATGGCATTAAAATGATTTTGTTTATGAAACATTTTAAGTTTTTATATTTTAAATGCTAATAAGAAAGACAACTTTACAACATAAAAAGAACTTCAAGCATATTGTCGGGCTTCTTAAACAAGATCATCTGTCTGTATATAAATAATTAGTCGTAAACAACCTGCTTTGATAATGTTGTTGCATGTGCGTAACAGAATCACAAAACTACAACATTTTGTCAGCCGTTAAACCTTCAACTACTGTGTGCCTATGCACAAATGGCGCCAAATATCGCAAAAATCTATACAGGACGATATCTCATCGGCGAGAAACTTTACAAAAAAGTTTTGAACTATTTTAAGGTTAACCAATAAAAATGAATCAGTATAGGCTTACATTATTTTATTTGTTATTATTTTATTTTATTTTATTTTATTTTATTTTATTTTAGTAGTAGTAGTAGTGGTAGTAGTAGTAGTAGTAATGTAATAAAGTGATTTGGTTGTGAAAGCACACATTGAGTCAACATTTAATTGGCATGTCTAACACTTAGGAAAGAGACACGCAAAACCGCGTATTTTATGGGGTTTTATTTACTCCAAAGGGGTTACAAGGGGGAGGGGAGAACATCCTATAGGCGATAGGTGCTGCGGTGTGGGTTGGAGGGAAGGGAGTAACAGTTAGGCCTATCCTAAATTTTGACTGATATGTCAGTTATAAAGTACAACCAAGTCCTACATACTGACATATGAGTCATTTAGGATAGTGTCCTAATAACTGACATGTGTCTAAAAGATACTGCTGACATAGGCTGTGAGTCCACATTTAGTATTGGTCTAGCGTCCTGATTACTGACATGCATATAAACACAGGCCGTGCCCGGGAACAACACAAGTACAATCACTTAATTGGCCTAATTGTGTGAATTCCAGTACGCGGCTGACGGGAATTCGTCCCCATGTAGGCCTAACTGTCTGCCTGTTTTTATTACCATGCATCGTGACTTTTCACTCATGTTTTGTTCTATAGTAGGCCTACAGAATTGTTCCAATCGAACATTTAATCAAGCTATAAACAATAAATTTTAGTTGCTCGTTCTATAGTATGCCATGATTTAGGTCTATCATTATTGGGATGTAGCAGTCACCGACCATCATTAAATTTCGCTCCCGTTAAAAAGGCAACCAATATCGACGGTACAGAGGTAGTTTTCAAATATGTAAGCTTCAAGCTTCCACAGTAATTTCAAGCCGGGGCACACTCTTGCTTTGAAATTATTGTACTCAACTTGGTTGTGGTTGATATCCATTAAGGAGACCACTGAAGCCTATTTTAAACTTACGGAGCAAGGAATTCTCTCTCTCTCTCTCTCTCTCTCTCTCTCTCTCTCTCTCGCGTTTAACTGAGGGTCGTGAAGCTGCGTCACAAAAACTATGCTGGGGAAGATTCGTGTCGCTAATTAACATGGAGTAGGATATCGGGAACTTTCACAATCACTCAATAGATTCTTATTAGGTTGATGTCCCTGTCATCATACAAAATGATGCCCAACATTTCACGACCGCTTGTCAAAATGATCATGACAAAAGGTATCAGAGGCCTAAGCCTAATAATATTTTTTCACATTTTAGGGCAGAAATTTTGTGCTGTCACATTTGCACTGCAGATGATTTATTGCATCGCAACAAAGCTAAATTTGTATCGCTTTTTGTAATGCGATACCGGATTTATCGAGGTCTGCTACAATCTCATGATCATGGAGGGGGGTAATACTGGGAATTGGGAAAGGCCATATTTATATCTTGGGAAATGGGAATGATTCATTATATTTACTGGGAAACGAATTACTACTGGGAAATGTGATTATTATTTTCTGGGATTTGGGAATTCAGTCTTTTATTTTCTGGGATATAGGAAAACGAACAACTTTGGGGAACTGGGAAAGGAATATTTTGAATTCCCAGGAAAATATTTTTAAAAGCCCCAAGTACATTGTTTTGAGGAATGTGCACATGATATATTTCACATGTATTTTTCACTGATACTTTATTTTAATGAGTGTTGTTTTGGATGTCACATAATACCCCCCCCAAAAATACACACACTCACACACACACACACACACACACACACACACACACACACACACACACACACACACACACACACATATATATATATATATATATATATATATATATATATATATATATATATATATATATATATATATATATATATATATGCCATTGCCTGAAATGGTACACATAATTGTTTCTGATGTGCTAGGTGCACTACCATATTCTGTTGACTTATCTTTATTGCTGACAAGACAAAATATCAGTGTTCTGCTACAATGGTGTTCACTATTGACATGATCACATGACTAAGATAGTGTTCAATTTGATGCCAGTCAGGTAATAAATGTGTTAGTCACACATGTAGATTCTTTTGTAACTCAACAGAAAGGTAAACAAAATGTAAGAAAAGAGTTGGATACAAACTTGTTATGCAGTCATTTCTTTTGTAGTCAGTACAGTAAAATGTATGAGGCTTAAGTTATAGCCAATGCACTGATTCTTGGAAATTGGGAAATGGATATAACATTCTAGGGAATTGGAAATGGATATTAAATCCTGGGAATTGGAAAATGGACATTTAATCCTGGGAATTGGGAAGTTGGGAATTATTTTCTGGGAACTGGGAAATGCTACATTTATTTTCTGGGAACTGGCATTTGGACACCCCCCCCCCCCCATACACCCCCTCATCATGGGGTTGGGCGATTTGAGCACGTGTAAAAACTTACAGGAAAGTAGGCTTAATGTTGTCCTGGTACAGGTGCATTGTCTCTTTTCAGCGCCAACTGCGGCTCAAGTTGAACTAAGTTATATCAAGGGTACCAGATTCATACTCCTTATTGACACCTTTCGTTCAAGTAGCAACATCCCTACAATTACATAGAATGTAAAGCTAGGTCAACAGCTTTCCTCGGCGCACTTTGGGCACATGGCGCTGAAAGAGTTAACAAACAAATGTGATCTATTGAAGCTAACATATCACTGTCCCATTTCAATGCATAAGGCGGACGAAGCATGGATAATGATATTGCTTGTACACGTGGACGTAATTGTGCCATTTTGTGGAGGAAGAATCTCAAATGTCATGTAACTCCAGTGGCCATTACCTCCAAAGGTGTTTGTGCAATTTCAATAGATTTCGAATATCAAAAGATTTTTTTCTTCTAAATGTATACGTGCCCCGTGGCTCCATGACATATTGCGAACACAACAGAAAGTTTGCGGATTTGCTGAATGAGATTTCACTGAAATGCAATGAAATGGACTTAAGTCCCATTCTCGTAGGTGGTGACTCCAAAACCCATTTTCCGTCATTGCTCGGTGGGTTCAAACAACTTTGTTCATTTCTTGCAAATGAAAAGTTGAAATATGCCTCCCATCATGTCACAACATCGACTATTCTTTTCGAAGCAACTTTCGCTGTGATGCCTTCAATCATCAATCATTTTCTGCTACTGATGGTAAATTATCTTAACTTCGCTGTACTTTTACTTTCGTTAAATAGAACTGATGGCACAAAAACCTTGGATTCAAAAACACACCGACGTGTTATCGCAGGTTTAATAGGAATTATGCCAAAAAAACAGTGAATTTAGAACTTCAGTTAAATGCCTTAAGCGCAAAATGCATGACGCTTTATGCATGGAAAAATCAATAAATTAACGATAACAGAGAACTTGCACACATTTTTTTTTTTTTTTTTGGATGTCTTTACATATTCATTCTCACACGAGGTGGGTAATCTCCTGAATCTTTCGCCCGTATTGCTGTCTCTCGATGCAGCTGGATGAGTTTGCATGTCCGGACCCAATGTAATACGAGTCATCTGAGGAGTATCTCATTGGTTATAAAACATTGCTGGATGATATGCTCAGCTCCTTTAAGATTCCCTAGGATGCCATTCAGTGTAACAACATTTTTTTTTTGGTCAGAAACAAACGACACAGTGTCCATTTATATCACAATGCCTTGAGATTGTGTGTCCATTTATATCACAATGCCTTCAGATTGTATGATTATCAAAAGCGAAGCATGTAATTCTGATAAAATCGCAAAAGCTGTGGTCGATAACGACAGATATTTCTGAAAAAGTAACTTATAGGTTAGAAGAACTGTCCCATGTATATATAAACCTTATTGACTGTACCATAAAAAAACCGAATATATGGCATTTTGTCACAAATACGTATATATAAAGAAAATACAAATACAGCAAAGTGCGCACAAATACAAAATGATACAAAGCACAACAGTTACAAAATCATAGAAAAAAAAAAAGAAAAAAGAAAAAAAAGCAACAACACAATTATACATCACAACATTTACACATGTAATTTCGACATAGACATATTAACAGATATATGATAATCATGACAATGCGGGTGGGAGGAGAAATATCCCAAGGAGTTTCCTCTAATTTCTATACAAGATTTTAAAAAGGGTTCTAATTTCGAGATTAATTCTGTGTCTTGTGATTTCATAATAAATTTGAATTTCTCAAAGTATGAATATTTATCAAAATCAACGAAAATATCTTGTACTGAGTGGAATAGAAGTAACCTGGGTGAGCAGAATAATTGACAATTTATTAAGAAGTGTTTAAAGAGTATAAAACAATTAGATTAGAGTGACTAGAAACCGCGGCACAGCGATAATTTTTAACAAGTACAGACTTCAAAAGTGCCCCCCCCTCCCCCCTCCTTCCAATGACATAGCATGCAAGCTCAACTTCTCACTGCGCAGTACGTACTTGAAGGGATTTACTGCAACTGTGACCTGAGACAGGTGTCAACCTGCAAAGGTCCATAGAGATTTTAATCGATCTTTTCATTTTTGAAATAGAGTCTTCATTACTACAGACAATTAATAGGTCTAAGCAGATTTTTTTTTTTTTTTTTTTTTTTTTTTTTTTTTGGTGCATCTGAGTTTTCATGAGACGTTAAGCTTCATGAAGCTGGACCAAAGAGGATTAATGACGCTACTAGCCAAGCCGTATTGCGCACGCGCATTTGCTGACAAGTATGAAACTTCGTTCATTTCAGTGTCGTATGACAAGAACACACTGAATCAGTTATGGAGCACAACAGAGTCACACTATCGTTTCTGTTCATTCGTTGCAAGATTATTTTTGAACTTGCATGCCCATTAGGAAATCACTGCTATGTTCCAAAAAATTGGATGTCAAATTTCAAATGTTGTAGGGGAGAGAAGCAAAGTAGAGTGGTGTCGACTATTGTGTTTTGAACATACTTGCACGAATTTCTCGTACGTTCATAAAAGAACCTTAGTTTTGGAGAAACCGTTTAGCGTGCTACATGGGCCATGATTTTTCATGAGGTGCGTTGAGACATACTGACGATGCGGTTTTTGCACCTTCAGTTGGTAAGTATCTCCAGAATGCTGAATGTCTGTACCGAATTGGATCAGGAATACAATGTTGCCGTTAATCCAGACAACTTCAAACATACGAGCGATGATTATATGTATACAGAAAGACCATTGTGGAAGCTTATATATCGGCGGTGTCCCCTTACCAGAAAGGTCACACAATGCAATCATTTAAGTAATATTGTTTGCTTCAATAAAAATTTGTAAAAAAGGTCAAAATTTTGTGAGTGAATTTCTCACCGGAAGTTAACATTTTTTAGGCGCAGTTTAGCAAAGTATTCCCCGAAACCAGATAACAGTTATTCAACACATATCCTATGCCCTTATACGGTCGTCAGCTCTGGAAATTGCCGCCACAGTTATTTCATTTCCTGGCACCAATTGCAACAATTTAATATTTCCGACAATGATAATACCAAGGTATCAGCAATATTAGGTCGAGAACTTCACCAGGCTAGATATGACAAGCTGCTTATAAAACTGGACTTGCAGATAGAATGTCATGTATTGTCCAATGCGTCTTGTATACATCACATCTCTACGTTTTGTATGTCTGGAGACCCTTTAGATTAGCTACCCAGTAGCTACTGGACAATCTAATGATCAAATAAAGATGTTGACAACACGATACGATAAAATACAATACAAACTACCTTATCTAGAAAAGAAGTAGGGAGTAATCGCTGTGCACGGGTTGACTTACGTATATAGAATTCCACACGGCCGTGTCATTGGTAATGGATTTAGACAACTCGCGTTTTAAAACCATTCACTGTGAGCCTTTGTCGAGTAAAAAAAAATCAAAAATAACTGAAGCAGATGCCTTTGAATTTTGAATATCTCACGTGGTAGGGATCCACTAAGGGAACATTTACAAATACGTTTGCAGGAAATTAGGTTTACGGTTTTGGAAAGAAGTAAGATGTACATGTAACTGTAAAGACTAAGCTCAGCTGACTGACATATTAGCTGAGCCATATACAATTCCTGATCAAATAGCTAACTATCTAAAAAGTAAACTGGAATTTCATTAAACAGAGTTAATCAATGCATTCTTGTACAATACAGATATATCTTTTCAAATCTATTTTTTTTTATAAGTTATCATTCCATATTTTTAACATACCTTTCTGCATCAAACAATATGTAGTTTTTTAAAGAGTGTTTGTGTCAGTAAATAAACACTATAGAGAATCAACATTGGGCCACGTTCATGCAATGAACATTTCAAAGCTGTAGGGAACAAGCTACCCTATTAGCCATTAAGAACATTGCATTTAAAGGGTCTGATCCAAAATAGTCTTTTAGCGGCGCGACAGAATTGATAACTTCATTTTGGTGTAATACCAAAACCTGAAGCACTCAGTTGGGATGGGTCTTTAATAACTGAAAGTGATCATGTAAAAGACGAGAGCATTAGGAACTGATCCTGTGCTCAGCTGATGCTGTGTTTAAGATAAGTATTTATCAGATATGATAGTTTGTTTCTGCATAGTACCGTATTCATTCCAAAATAGCACAATAGAAGCACACCCCAACATTTGATCCAGGTAGTCTTGTTAAAAATCCAAATTTGTACCATAAATTTACATAAACAATGAATCAAATCAAACAGCGAGGATCATTTTCACAAACATTACTTCTTTTTACATGCACATATAAAATAAAACCTTAAATGTGCTCCATTAGTGAAGCTGTTAGCTCTAGAATCCCATGAATATATAGTCTGACATAGAGAATCTTTGCATTGGCACGGTATGCTAATATTGGAAAGAATGTAGTATTTTAAATAAGTTTAATTCCACAAATTCTGTCCTGTTGCATAATTCAATCCTGGCACCTCATAAAGGCAACTCTATGTATACAAACATTTTAGTATTCAATGCAGTTTTAATCTATTGTTATGAGAAATGAACTATGTGACCTTTGATGCCTGGGTTACTTTGAAACTTCAGTAGGGGCACTTTTTATTCCACTGGATGACTACATGAAGTGAAAACTCTGGGGGGCAGACTTTTCTCAACTCTAGGCAATAATAAAATTCCATCCCGTCAATCTACAAATATATGTCCGCTTATATATTACATGGTATTTCTAAAGGAAAGCTGTTTATTGTTATGAGAAATGAACTATGTGACCTTTGATGCCTGGGTTACTTTGAAACTTCAGTAGGGGCACTTTTTATTCCACTGGATGACTACATGAAGTGAAAACTCTGGGGGGCAGACTTTTCTCAACTCTAGGCAATAATAAAATTCCATCCCGTCAATCTACAAATATATGTCCGCTTATATATTACATGGTATTTCTAAAGGAAAGATGTTTATTGTTATGAGAAATGTACTATGTGACCTTTGACGCCTGGGTTACTTTGAAACTTCAGTAGGGGCACTTTTTATTCCACTGGATGACTACATGAAGTGAAAACTCTGGGGGGCAGACTTTTCTCAACTCTAGGCAATAATAAAATTCCATCCCGTCAATCTACAAATATATGTCCGCTTATATATTACATGGTATTTCTAAAGGAACGCTGTTTTCAGGGGTGATTATATAGATTTCACATTTCCAATTATGTATACTAACTAAAAGTAGCTGGAATGTTTTAAAATTCTACATTATCTTTTTACACCTTTTGCCGTATTTATACAGAATTTAACCTGATCCTGAATTTGCTCTTGAAATTAAAATTGATACATTTTGGATCCTGAACTACCACTTACCCATTGGCTATATGTTGATCAAAACATTCAGGATTATCCACTCTGTTCTTGACAATGATAAAACGTTTTGGATGAACATTTCCATTTTATTAAATTAGTCTTAATATGATCCAGGATTTTAAAAACTGTATCAAATTAAGATTCATTAATAAAATGGAAGGTTCAATTCCAAAGTTTAAATTATAGCCAAGGACACAGATTGATTAATCATGAATGTTTTGATCAAACATTAGGCCAACAATTCAGTAGTTAGTACCCAAGGTACATCAATTTTAATTTCATGATCAAATTCAGGATTAGATCAAATCCTTTATGAACCCGGCCACTTGTGATGACTATTTTTGGATCAGCCCCATAAGCAAACTATCATTTATCAAAAAGTCTGAAGGTGAACATTTATAATCAATTAGATAATTTGAAATTGAATAAAACTTTCAAGAACAATATACAACAGATATTGTATTTCTCCCTATAGGGGCCCATCCTGCCTCCACGGAAAGTCATGAAAAGCTACAAAGCTTATAATATTGCATCTACTGATTTAGTTATTCTGCAAGCAAAGTGAAATTCAAGATTACGTCTTGTCTATTATTTGACAAAACCGCATGACACAGTTAATCTATTACCATGAAAAGTCAGACATCCGGCCTATTGCTTTAAATCTAAAAAAAAAAAACGTATTATCTCCTTCAGCATACATCCCAATCCTGTGACAGAACGTTGTGGGAGTATGATAAAAATGTATATATATTTGAAACATGTAAATTACCGTTGGACACAGGAGTTAGTGTAGCATTTTACCAACATTCAGACGGCAATACTTAGATATTTGGACTTTTGCCTGACTCGATCTGACTAAGTGCTGGTATACACATTATAGAGATAAACACTTAATACAGGGCAGAGTATATGCTTATAATATATGTATTTTACATCGGGTCTTACAGTCAAGTTACACCCATTAATTATTTTAAACGTAATGAAGCAATGGATGCCCTCTGGTAAAGCATCAAGACTTTAAAAAATAACTAGAGCTATCCTACTGACTGGCGTGTTACAACAGTTGACAGCATTGTAATATTTTAATGTACTGTATTTATGCTAACAGTAGCATATACTCTATATAAGCGTGCCCCACTTTCTATTCAAGTGATCTACATTCAAATCAAAACATATGTAAATTATTAATACAGCTAATCGTTTAAAGCAATGACTTATAACTAAAATGTGACACACTGGGCCAAAATTATAAACCTTTGATGCAATGACAAGGAAACGTGGAAATTTCTGTTCTTCCAATGCTGAGCCCGGTCTTGCAAGGTTTAGGTAGTCTTTCCTGCAGGCCTTTGTGTGACACAGTCCTTGGCATGGGAGATCCTCACGCAGCATCTTAGATGGATTCAACGTCATGGAGGGGCAATCAACCAGCTCAAACTGAGCCAGGACAGCAGACAACTGCCCAACAATCCGAGATTAGGTCAATTTAATAAAAGAGGCCCACTATGAAGTGCACTGACCTGTAGACAACTTCTAGTCTGAAACACAAAGATGCTTTAAACTGGAGCATGGTGGCTGCCCTGAGGGAAATCGGAAGCCTAACAGACAGGTATCAGGAACCTAAGCAAAGGAGGCTGTGAGGCCCACAAAGGATAACATGTCATGTATGTAGTGCTTGGCAAAAGTCATAGACGATTGCCAGTGGCGGGCCCACCAGATTTTGCCAACCATTGCATTCTTCAAGGCATGCCAGGAGGCATTGGAGTCTCACACCTAGTGAGCTCTGGCTGAGACAAGCTCTAAGGCACCAGGTCTCCACAGAGCAGTCTCATAGGCCTTAAGGATCGTCTGCTTAATCAAAGAAGATACCATTGTTTTGCAAACTTGCTCCTTACGAGGGTTACCAAGGGGTAAAAAGAGGGGGACCTCTGATACCTGAAACTGTCTGTGCATGAAAGGTACAAACACAGTGCTCTCACAGGACACAAGGCTTTTCCCTGTGGGGAAAGAGCAGTATTCATGGCACAGAGGGTAAAACCCTTCAAGGCTGTAGCCAGATCTCGAGCCATTTAATTCTTTGCAAAGAAGCCCAAGTGAGACCTCAGTGTCACCTGAGAGTTGTCAGGTGACCATTGGATTTGGTCATGAGCTAGAGTCTGGATCTTGCTTCTTCAAGCCTGCGAAGAGACAGTTAAAAGAAAACAAGTTTCCACTTCCATAACTTGAAGTCCACCCATCAGGGATCCTCAAGGCACTCAAAGGTTGCTCCAGTCTATGTCTAGAGCATCCACCACCAGGGCTTGGGGGTTCAGAACTGGCAAGATGTAAACTGGTAGTTACACATTCTCACATGCCCGTACAGATCCACAAGCTAAGTTCCCCATCTGGCCCATATGGCCTGAATGACCCATGGGTGGAGTGACCACTCCATCCCTACCAGCTGACCTCTTCATTGAGTTGAGTTGGCCAGAACATTTTGATGTCATGGAACATGCCTCATGTTTGTGCAGACGTCATATTTGGAGCACCATTGAGTGTTGCATCCACCACTTTGGTGGTCCTTGGGGAGGACTGGCACTGGAGCATGATAGCCCTTGTCCTTCAAACATCTGTCCTGCAGCCTGTGCTGCAAGAGATGATGCTGAAGGTGACTGAGTAGCACCTGCGAGTCCATCACGGACAGGGAGCCCAACAGGGCTTGCCATTATTGTGTTTAGAGACCACACAAGACAAAAAGGCTCTGAGCTGGAACTGAAGTCTCTTCTACCTGTCCTCCAAGCAGCAACACATGTAGGCAACCAGCTCAAACTGGATGCTGAGACAGAGGAAAGTTGGCTCTGGCCGAAGACTGGACTCACTTTAGTTCACAATCAGGCCCAAGCATTGGCAAAGTTCCAAAATGGGTCTGTGTGACACTGCAAATCCAGACATCAAAGTGCCCAGATGGACCAATCATCCAGGTACATGAACGTGAAGGGCGGTCTGGTGGAGGTAAGCAGCAACTGTCTGCACAAACTGGGTGAACACCAGAGGGGCCATGTCAAGGCCGAACAGAAGCACCCTGAACTGGTAAGCTTGGCCCAAGAATGTGAACCGCAGATACTTCCGTTAAGTCTCCCCAATTGGCACATGAAAGAACATGTCTTCGAGGTCCAGGGACATTGTCCACTCCATGGACTGCACGGCACTGCCATTGATTGGGGGGGGGTCTCCATCTTGAAAGATTTGACTACCAAAAGCGTGCTCAGCATCAATAGACCTATCACAGGGTTCCATCCACCATCACACTTGGGGACAAAGAAGAGTAGGTTGTACAATCCGAGAGAATCATGATTTTTGACTGGCTCTATGGCCTTTTGCTTGGGAGCTTTTGAATCACCTCTAGAAATGCTGATGCTTTGGGTACCACAGCCGGTGGCATGAACCACTTGGGCTCATGGCTTAACAAAGGCCTGTTTTGGCCAAAAGATAGGGTGTAGCCATGTCTCTGGATATTTAGGAGGAACAAATCACCCATAATTGACTCCCATTTCAAATGAAAGGTGGAAAGGAAACTGTAGACTGGGGGCTGCAATGAGTCTGAAGCCATTGCAGAGGGGGATCCTGATACTATATGGTCCAGCATGCCAGGGTCAGGAACTTTAAGGCTTGCCCAGCATTTTGGCTTTGCTGAAGTGCTTTCCCATCTTAGACTGCTCCCCGTTCTTCCTAAGGTGTCATGTCAGTGAGGAGAATGCATGAGCCGAAGGTCAAGTAGGTGCGGTCTGAGTGCCATGCTTTGGGGCTGAGGCAGCCAAGGTCAACAGTGACCAAACAGAGTTGGTCAATGCCTCGGTGCCAGTTTAATTGTTTGAGGGGGCCCAAAGGTCCTGAGCCTGGTGAATGACCTCAGCCATCTCTCCTCCAAACAAATATCCTGAGAAGCGTGGCCCTGTTTGGGCTCTGCAATATATTGGGTCAGACAGCCTCTGACCCTAGAGGTAGGCATCCGTCCACAACAAACGGAGATTTACCTCCAATGTTCAGGTGGTTTGGACCTGATGGTCAACAGGTCATGACAATGAAGTCGCAAGTAGTGATGCCTTATTGAGCCAATCACACAGCCTCTGTGATATGCACAGAGCCCTTGAGATCATTTAGGAGGGACCTCAAAGTGGTTAAAGAGACATCGAAATATGATGCCAAAAGCACCCGATCCCTTGGCATCCTCTTTAAGTTTCTTGGAGGCCTCGGCAGACATAGTGATGGACTTTGGCGGCTTCACATTTAACTCCTTCCAATCCAAATCCACCAGCAGTGGATGAAAAGAGAACGTCTGCTCAGGGGCAGATTATCATTGCCCCTGTTTGTCTGGCTTGGGGAGGAGATGCCCTTGCTAAAAGTACCTAGCTCTATGGGAACCCATGTGCCTCAAGTCTTTGCTGTGAGCTGGTCATAAAACTCAACTACAAAGGAAGAGAAAGGGATAGGGGTCCTATGACTTGTATCCTCCAAGGCTTACCTCCCACAGGATAGTGCAACAGGCCCTCGCCTCTCCTTGTCAGGTGGACCTACAGTTTGTTAGGCCCCAGGCTCTCAATGAGAGCTTTGAGTTGTTCACAGCCCTGCAATCTAGCCCGAGTGGTATCCATGGGTGTGGAAGCTAGTTCTGCAGGTCCCGTGGTCAGCATTGTGCTCGGCAGCTTAGAGCAGCTGCAGCATAAAGGTCAATGAATTGGCCGCGGTTGGGGTCTGCTAGCAGACACATCCGAAGGCAATAACTAATCCTCCAGCATGGTGTCCAAGACTCAGGACTCGCAGGGAAAGCAGTAAGACCCAAGGATTCATCAAACATGGCATCGTTCAAGGGTGATGGGGCAGCTGCTTGTGACCACAGGGGTCTGTCACCATGCCTGGTGAAGGGGCAGTAACAACTTTTGCAAAATTCGTCACAGCCTCAAGCTACCTTTGTCTGTTCAGCTCACATAGTTCTGGAGAGGGGGGCTTAGAGACAACTGGGACCAGGGGACATGACAGCCACCGACTGAGAAGTCTGCTGGCCAGATAGTGCATGCTGGGTCTCCAGGAGGCGCAAAACAGGAGCCACAGCTGCCACTGACTTGAGGGGGGGGGGCTTCCAGAAGACTGATAGCAGGGGACATGATGGCCGCAAACTGAGAAGTCTTGCGGCTCGTGGTTTCCTTGAGCAAGAGTCATTGAGTCCCAACCAGAAACACACGCCAATGATAGATTGTATTTATCTCATAAATTTTCAATGGAGTATTATGTTTAAGTTGACAGCAAACAATAGTTTTTAAGCAACAAAGAGGCCAGAAATATGCAGAAAAATAAAACCACCCAACACTGCCATGCATGGACGAATTGGTCTATTTTTCTAGAAATGTAATGTGGTCCAATTTCAACAACCAGCCAAAGAGGCATTGCAAATCAGCAGTGCATGGCGAGGAACAGGAAACAGTGGCAATTGAAAATTCTTAGGACGATAACTTTATTTACAAACCAAACAGTGGCTGGAAAGAGGAAGTGGCAATTTATCTCAAAGTACATAAAACAGCAACAGGTCGCACGGGGAAGTCCAAGAACAAGGTGACAGCCAAAACAATAATGGTGCTCCTAACCAAATATGGTATTGTACTATATGATACGAAACAGCAGACGTCAGAACTGCAGCACATACCTTCATTACCCTCCC
>OZ026613.1:10572903-10587903 GCA_964020975.1 Hermodice carunculata
CGTCACGTTGGCGCATCGACATTTTCCTGATCATTCATCAACATTTTCCGATGGTCTAATCTATTAAAATGTTCACGAGCTTGCCAGGAATATCGTTTTTCTTTTGTTTGAATCGCCAGAGGGGAATCATAATTCATACAGTAATTAAAAAGTACGCAAGGCTGCACATAAGGGATTGGCGGTGGGGGGAATGGCGGTAATAGCTTTCGTGGTATCTATATTAAAGTTACCGTCCCTGATCGGCAGGAATTTGATTAAGTTAACGTTTGCTGTCGTTCTCTTCCTCTTTCTTTCTCTCATTCTTTCTCTCATTCTTTCTCTCATTCTTTCTTCATTTAAATTTACTCTGTAAATCGGTCTGGACGAAACTTCCAGGCAAATCCCGCCAGTCAACCTGCCTCAAGACACCACCTTTTTCCCTCGACTTGAAGGAGACAACAACATCTGGCGAGTTAGTCATATTCAACATGTTCTTTTATTCAGAACATGACTAATAAAGGGTCAGTAATAATTAACAAGGTTCTCAATTGTATAGAGATGTCTACAAGCAATGTGCCAGTCAGTGCATTGACGTGTAGGGAATTTCCGTACACTGTTACCCGTCAGAGGATATAAACCCGCATCCAATAGTACAGACTATAACCAATGTGTCAGTGCATTGGCGGGTACGGGATTTTCGTGCCCTGGTACCTGTAAGGTAGCATAAATCCGTACCCGGGTACCCGTTTCGGATACCCGCATACATGTATACAAGTGACGGAAGATGAAGCTAATAAATGTTTACAGACAGATTTTGCAAGTTGTGTATAACTCAGAATGCAAACCTGAGGGATATAATCAGCATGAAAGTAGATAATACAAAACAGTTTGTCATTGACATTGGTATATTGACAGACACATATCATATGCTTTCAATTGCACATGCTTTGATATTTGTATTTACATGTACTAAACAAATATGACTCGCAAAAAAAAAAAGAAAAGTGTACCCGGTCCGAATAATTCCATTGTTGATTCCAGTACAATTTGAAGTCTGAAGAGCGCGGAAGAACAGGCCAATGTTGATCGAGTACAATTTTGGCTATTATTCTAAATTTACTGGAAAAGAGGCAACTACACCTGAGAAAGCGATGTGGAAAGGTATGAAGGACTGATTACATGTGAGAATCGTAGTGACATTGGATATGATTAGGGAGAGGTGATAAATCTAGTTTTAGTTTGGATACTGTACCAATTTCGCATTTTGTTCAAGATGGTTTAGCGATAGACAATACAAATGAAACCTTACTGAAGCACTTTGTGAAAACATGAAAATTTCGCTGTGATAAACATGCAACACTCTGTCACCAATGTACCATAGCGAGGTTCTGTATTATCGCTCACAAGGGATACAAAATATTCAAATATGCACTTTCATGTTGCAAAAAGTGAGTTTCATATATATGTCTTGCATTGGCATAATCGGCACCTTTTCTGTTTAAACTAAATCTGGCCTATTTATCTTTGTATATCACTTTTGTGAAGAGAACGATACTCAAGTTTCAGCTGGGGATTGTTGTAAAATTAAAATTCATCACTCATAGAATTAACGTGCGCAAAACACCCAAGATCTTGACATTTGTGTACATGTATTTTAAATGTAAGCCAAACTCCTTATAGAAAATAAGAATAAGGCATATCCACGATATGGGTGTAAAACCAAAAACTCTTGAATGGAAAGTTGTTGGAAAATATATACTTGTTTACCCTGTGTTTGGTCACACTGACGTCAGCCTGCTTTGAAGCAAATCGGAACAGGACTGTCCTATTTACAAAGGCCTGAATGGTTTCCAAAATCAAAGTACAAACCCACTTTGCTGTTGTGGTTGTTATTGTTATCATCATCATCATCATCATCATCATCATCATCATCATCATCATCATCATCATCATCATCATCATTATTATTATTATTATTATTATTATTATTATAATTATTATTATTAAAGTCCCGCTAGTGAGTGAGGAAAGTGGCAAAATATATCTAGATACAGGTACACAGTGGAAGTAAACAGGAGACAACGCACGAGTAAAAAATACATGCAGATGCCAACAACAATACATAAATTATGATCAACACAAGACCTTAAAGTGAACGATGGAAGTCAAATGACCAAAGGTCGTATCTCTCAGCAGAATGGCAATAAACACGAAAGCTTTGTACATAAGTTTATCAGAATCAAGGGGGATACGTGTACGTCGGCTGAGAACGCAAAAACATGTAGATCAGATTCGGTGCAAATGAATCAAATCCCGGCCCCAGCAATATACATCTCAATGTAATGCCTATAGCCGGGATTCTTACTATCTTTTTCTGTCACCTAGCTAATTCGCAAACCAATTTATTTCAGCATGCGTTGCCAAGCAGCTAAAATGGAATGTTTATCTGTGATTTGCTATGGTCTTAACGGGTTATCACATAAATTTTGCTTCCAATCGTGCCCCGCCACATCAATTGACATTCCAAAAATTAGGGTTCACGCCATTTACGCAAAAGCTATTTTTCCCAACACCTTTGAAACACAAACTACGATCTATTGATTGATTGATTGGGTTTTTTTTCAGCACTATTATACATAAATACAGTTTAATATAGTGAATACTTGCAAAACAGCATGTCTCTCAAGGTACAAATTCATTTCCAATTTATCTGTATCTATAGTACGTCGAGGATATACAAAATCGAATATTTGTCTTGCCCAATTAAAACGCAACAACTATGTTTCATCGTGAAAAGGCAATAGCATATGAATAAAAGTTGGAATTACACTTCTGTATATTGTAGTTTAAAGACATCGAAGAAATAAAGTTTGAAATCCTTCTAAGTAACTGAACTTAATTCAAATATTACAACTTCTAATCCATATGTATTTGATGTCAACTGGTCAATAACGTCCAGAAAGAAAAAGGAAAGAAGTAGAGAAAGAAAGAAAGAAAGAAAGAAAGAAAGAAAGAAAGAAAGAAAGAAAGAAAGAAAGAAAGAAAGAAAGAAAGAAAGAACGGACTCTTGGAAAAAAGTCTGTGCTTATACACAGATACATGTATAAGAAAAGTGATATAACATGACAATTTTTGTGCAGTTAACGTGTCAAAAGGTTATTTTTTTTAAGATCCTATCTTACCTTCCAGCTGAGAATTGAGTGTTCTGATCTGATTTCGAAATGTCAACTCTTTGCATGATACCAAGTAATGGGTATGTTTATTGGGCTGATGGCAAATTGGGCCGGCTGCGGCTGCAAGGTACGTCACGACTTGATACTCAGCCGGTTAAAAAAATTGTTATGGACCATGTTTTGATTCAGGGACACCCTTTCTTGGACTGCCTAGAAATATCATCGTATTGAATATCAGGCCCAATTATTCCAACAAGCAGGATCACAGAGTCCAAAGCAATCACGCCTATCTGGACAGGCACTTCAGGCAGATAAATCATGGCTCTGTGACGTCAGCCAAGTCTCTCTGGCCTTGAAGCACCAAGCAATTCCTGACACAAGAGAGTGTGACTGCAAAAATGCTTCGAGGGATGACTCCGTTGGTAGTTGACCTTTCTACAGATTAATAACAATATATATATATATATATATATATATATATATATATATATATATATATATATATATATATATATATATATATATATATATTATTTCTGTGTGTCAACACGGACATTCTGTCTTTCCAAGATGTATATAGTAGTATTTATGTCTGTTTGAAAACCCAGATATTTTGTTTTTCCGAGAAGTCTTTCTTTCTTCTTTACTACCAAATTTGTCCGAAGTTTTTCTCGGGCCTTTTTATTCCGAAAAATACCAAACTTGCCATGGTGACCTACCAGTGAAATTGGAATAGTTAAGATGTTTAAATTATGCAGATTAGGGGCAATGGAAGTTTTAAAAGCTCTTTATCTTAAAAATATTGTAGATAGAGACAAAGTTCTACCTTACACATGTAGGCTTGAGACATATCTGGCAAATCGATAGCATGCAAACAAAAGTTGGAGAATTTTAATATATGCTAAATTCACTGAATTCCCCCATAAATCACACATCCCTTCCACTGCTTGTTGCAGCTGCATGGACTTCCATGGTGCCAGGCAACCATTTTGCATTCGTAACACTAACAGGACCGTACCTACCAGGTCCGACTGCCCCGATCGATCGAACCAACGTTTCGGAAAAAAAGTCATTATTGCTTCGACCTAAAAGTTTTATCAGATTATGTATTTATTGCAAATAATTCCTGGTTGAAAATGCAGTATCATAAGTACATTAACCTGTGCTCTTGATATATTTTCATACATATAATAATTGAATCTTACACAGATGAGTTTGTCTGGAATATGCAACATGTACATAATAGTTAACATGTTTAAAGAATGAATGACATACAAAATCGTTTAATGAAAGATGTAATATCATTCACACAAAAGTGTAGTCACATCTCTTCATGGCAACAGAATGAATCACACAGATGCAATAATGTATTTTCACATTTTTTACATCAGTATGTTGCTTTTTATGTCACAAGTTACAATAATTGGCTCTTTGTGTGAAAGCTTAATGTATCTTGAAGGTGCAACATCTTTTTCCTGGTGCTGTTAATGTCACAAATGCATATAATCATGGTCGTAGTTTAGAAATGAGTCTCGTGCAGATTGTGCCTTGCAAATCTTTTTTTGTAATATTCATATTAACCTGGTGCTATTAATGTCATAAATTACCAATACATGTACGTGCATACAGGTGAAAAATAAACATAGTTTATCTTCTGATGAATAACGTACAGAGGATACACGTATCAAAGATGCAATATATTTTCTTTCTCTCTGTTGGGTAGATTTATGATGTGTATAAACATGCACGTGCAGTTTAATGTTTTTTAGGGTCTCAATTTCTAATACTTTTAGGGGACATCTGCAGTGATTATTAGTTTTTTTACAAGTGATGTGTTTTGTATGGGCCACTTTTTCATATTTTAATGAATTTATCGAAGTCATAGCTAGTACTATTCATTTTAGATTGGTACAAACAGCAAAAGTCCCACTGTTTTACTTCTATTTGTACTGTGATAGATCATCTTCGATACACAAAACACTGTAATATTTTCAGTAAAACTGTAAATTTTAGTGATGATGATTTTCCCACAGAGTTATCATCCTTTGATTACGACATCTGAGCTGGAGTCATTGACTGAATATGCATTACGTGTAACTTTGTCACGTAGATTAATCATTAATAGAGGTGCAATTATTTACATTGTTTGAATTAAGTGTGTGTAGTACCTTTTTTATTGTATATATTTT
This sequence comes from Hermodice carunculata, assembly GCA_964020975.1. Lineage (NCBI taxonomy): Eukaryota > Metazoa > Annelida > Polychaeta > Eunicida > Amphinomidae > Hermodice > Hermodice carunculata. The sequence goes on from OZ026613.1 coordinate 10,578,245, forward strand.
ATTCAGGCAATCCAGTCCAAAGGCCCATAGAGCCTGTCCGAGATACAACGTGGCTGAGTGTGGCTGCAACCAAATGACTAGTTGTGAAATCAAGAAGTCACTTTCCTCCTTACTTATGACATTTTTTTTCTTGGAGCTTAATCATCAGTCTGTTACATTAATACTTGGCGAATGTCTTGTCACAGTACAATGTAGTACATGGAGTGTGACTTTGCTACCACTGACTTATTGATACAAGGGGTACATCTGCATGTTGTGTTCCTATCAATATTCCTGGAGTGGAGTCTAGGTGCGGAAGTTAGTGGAAGATACATAAGTACGTGAAATAACATATGTAACGTGCATGTCAATAAATTTAATGTGATGGTTCTCATTTGATTTGTTGTGGTTCAACTTTTTGCGCCCTTTATGTACAGTCTGAATGGCCTCGATCCTCTGCAAAGTCTCCCTAGTCATTTTTATTCTCTAAACTACTTCAATTTTTCCCTCACCATCAGAATCTTGAAAAAAACTATTTGGTTGCTTGTAAGGCCATTCCTAGGTTCTTAAATACCTGAAAATGCTGGGGCTCACGGGGGCTCTGCTCCCCCCCCCCCCCCCGGCCGGCGCCAGGACGCTGCCCCTGGACCCCGGTGGCAGCCTAGGCGCCCCCCCCCCCCCCCGCACGGCCTTAATGCCGCCTGACCGTCTTTAAAATGGTAGCTACAGCCCTGGATAATAAATAACCTTGAACCTGTTTCATAAGCAGCCTTCTATCCATGCATGCTAGGTGTATGGTTTGGAAGGTTTGGGTCTCCTAGTAAATGGGGGGGGGGGGAGGGATACTCACAAGAACTGTAATGAGGCTCCCAATCAAATACAGAGAATCTATTTCTGTTCATGCAAGAACAGATCTGCTCCATGCTGCTATATGTGCCAGGCAGGCCCACTATTGCTGGACAGAGCTGTCAGTGCACTGTGACGGAGACTGGTATCCTAGCTGGTCTGTTTTTACCTGAGGCTATCCTGAGTCTGCTGTGCTTATCAATCCCAAGGGAGCACAGGCTCTGGACTTCTGGGCAGAATAAGCATGCTATGTGTAGTCTCTATTAAAATGGGCTACATACAGTGCTGAGTTGGCTGCACCCATCAAAGTATGGTCTCCCAGGCCTCAATGACTGTTTTCACAACTTTGGGAATTTTGAAATAGTGTGTGGATTTGTCATCTTTGTGGACACTTTCATGTCTTTGTTTTCTTGTTACCATTGAGATGAAGCCTGTTGTTATTATGAAGCCCGTCTTCATAGCCAAGACAAGGAATACTGAGACAGTACAATGCATGTCTCAGTTCATAGGTACATGTATATGTAGTTTTGTGAGAGTGTCTGTTAAAATTCATTTATGTAATAAAGAAACAGACAGTTTTGTATCGCATGTATACACATCCCCTTGAATTATAATATGTATACATTGTACATGTACATGTGCATGTATGAATAATGTACATGTGCATGCACATATACTCATCCTTACTGCCCAGGAGAGTTGACCTTCTCAGGAGTGGTCACTTTTCTGTGGTACCATAGGTGCCCACTGTAGAGAGGTTTCACTGTATAAGTAAAGGCTGGAATTGTGTGTCTGAGTAATTACTTTTGATGTTCTTGAAGTTTTAAAATGTGAGATGCCTTTGATCATGTTGATTGGCATATTTTCAGATGCTACAAGTTTTGTATATATCCTTCATATACATGTACACTACACTCTTAACTGTACCGGTACCAGGTGGAATGACACCTCTATCTATTACAGTTTTGACGATATTCGAGATTTTTGAAGTGGGAAATAGGTGTACTCTTAGTATGCATACCATTTTTGTGGTTTTGTGCAAATCCAATGGCAAGAAACCATAAATTTATATGTGTATGTTAAATATCTTAAAATGCATTATGCATTAAAATGTCAATCTATCTTTACGCTTCGGTGCAAACCCAGACATTTTGTTTTTCCAACAAATTCTTTGTTTTTTTTCGGACACTATTATATCCAAAACCACCAAACTTTCTATGGTGACAGACCTATCAATGAAATTGGGCGTATCGTTTGGAATAGTCATGATGTTTAAATTTATGCAAATTAAGGGCAATTAAAATTTTAAAAGCTCCATATCTTCCAAGCTATTTTATATAGACACCCAATTTTAATGTACATGCATTGATTTAAGACACAATTAGATACAATTACAACCGGATAAAAAATTGAGAACTAACGCGAAAGAAAATTTCGAATTTGAAAAATGTTTATATGTAATTAAAAATGCTACAGTAAAGAAAAGTCTTACACGACTGAGAATCAGTGCGCATGATCTCCCCTTTGAAATTGGCAGACACAAACGACTGATAAAAACACCACCTGATCAACGACTTTGTGATACATGCTCTTCTATTGGAAATGAATTTCATTGCCTCCTTGACTTCACAAAATTTTCTGGTCCACGTAAAAAATTGATAGATTTGGCTGATGAAATATTTACAAATTTTAAAGAGTTAGACTACAATGAGAAATTTATATTTCTGATAAAATGTCATGATATTGAAATGATTTACATTCTGGAATCGTTTTTTGACTGCTACAATAGAAATTGAAGGCCCGCTGTAATTTGTACAACCTGTATAATTGTGAAACACCAATCACTTTTATACCTTGTATGTTTGTATGTTACTTTTGTGTGTGTGTGTGTGTGTGTGTGTGTGTGTATATATATATATGTGTGTGTGTGCGTGCGTCCGTGCGTGCGTGTGTGTGTGTGTGTGTGTGTGTGTGTGTAATTTGTCGTTGTTTGTATCTTTGTATTTATTGCTATGTATTCCTGTTTTTCGGCAAAATACCTCAATTGTCTGAGGTATAGCGAAATAAAGTTCATTCATTCACCTGCCAATATAATGGACAGTAAAGGAAAGTTGTAGAATTTTGAATCAGGGGCATTGAAAAATTGAAAAGTTGAATATCTTCAAAACTATTATACAAAAAGAAGCCGTTCCAATCTCAATTTATAGGTTTTTTTCAAAGCCATAGCCAATGGACAATAAACCAAAGTTGTAGGATTTTATTTATACAAATTAGGTGAATTTTCAAAATATTGAATAGCTTCAAAACTATTATAGATAGAGGTGTCATTCCAACTTCAATTTACGGGTTTGTGACATAGCCGCATCCAGTGAGCCAAATTGTAAAATTGTAATTTATGCAAATTAGGTAAATACACAAAACTTATATCTTGAGTAACTTCAAATATGTTATACATAGAGGTGCCATTCCAACTTTAATTTATAGGTTGTGACATAGCCGCTTCTAATGAATCATAAACCAAGGTTGCAGAATTTTAATTTATGCAAAATCAGGTGAATAGACAAAATTTAAATCTTTAATAGCTTCAAAACTATTATAGATAGAGGTGCCATTTCAACTTTACTTTATAGGTTTGTGACATGTGCATCCAATGAACCATGAACCAAAATTGTAGGATTTTAGTAGGTAATTGATGCAAATAAGGCAAGTACACAAAATCTAAATTCTCGAATAACTTCAAAACTGTCACACATAGAGGTACCATTCCAACTTCAATTTGTAGGTTTGTGACATAACCGCACCCAGTGAACCATGAACCAAAGTGGTAGTCTTTAAACTTATGCAAATTAGGCAAATACACAAAATTGAGATCTTGAACAGCTTCAAAACTACTCGAGATAGTGGTGTCATTCAAATTTCAGTTTATAAGTTTGTAACATAGCCACATCTAATAAAGCCAGAACCAGAGTTGTGGCATTTGAACTTATGCAAATTAGGTTAATACACACAATTTAGATTATGTAGAACAATGGCAAAGTGTAGCATTTCAAACTGTTATTATTTTGAAGGCACCCACACAGATTTGCTTTAAAGCAAATCTTCTTTTCTAGTTCTATCTGTCTTTTTCCTTTTGCTCTTTCTTTCTTTGTTGTGAAAATTTGTCCGGAGCTTTATTTCATGATTCCGTTATGTCTAGATACTGCCTTTCTTCGTTTCTCTTTTCTCTTTCCAGTCCAAATTTATCTGTAGCTCTTATTGGAGACCGTGATATATAGAAAAAACAAATTAGGCATGTGGTAGCCTAAGGGATGAAATCGCTTTACAAATTTAAGTCTTTAATATCTTCAAGAGTATAACAGATAAAGATGCCGTTCTAGCTTTCATCTCAGTATCGCTGACAATTGTGCATCGGGCGAATAACCTATATGGATTAAGCTTTATAAATATTATAATTTACGCAAATCAGGAACATTTTTAATTTTATGTTTTGAATAGTTTTGAAAACTCGGAGAGAGTGTAACTCTGCTCGGCTTACTTATTGACCACGATTTGCTCATAGACAAGCATGTGTCAAAATTTTGTCTGAAGCCCTCTAAAAAGATTTCGTAGGGTCTAAGATACTCCTGGTAGGAAGCTATCTTTAAGTCCTCTGTCAGATGAAGCTTTCTTTACTCTCCCCTCATCTGACACTTTTGTAGCAAGGCTAGCTCAAGCAAACTGGAAGCAATTCGAGAAAAGCTCCTTAAGTTCATCTTCAACAGCGAACGGGCTTCATTCGAGGATCTGTTACAGCACGCTGGGGGTATTCACAGTACGTGCTCTCCACTTAAAGATACATCGCCATTGAGGTCATCAAAATTATCAATAGAATCAGCCGTTGGGTCTTGTGGGATCTATTCAAAATGAAATATAGCAGTTTTAACCTAAGAGCCATTTCCCTTTTGGAAATTCCTGGATTTAATACGGCGACTTATGACAAAAAGTCTTTTAGATATGAGGGAGCAAAATTGTGAAATCACCTCCCATTTCCTGCAGGCAACTAATTTGAAGGAATTCAAAACTAACATCAATGGGTGGAACGGCTGTTCCTGCAGCATGTGTACAGGAAAAAATTTACTCATCCCTTGTATGTCTCAGCAACCTCAGTATTCCAGATTCTATGCCACAGCTTGCTCCCACATCTCTAATATTCTAAAGATACTTTTAGCCCCATTATTCGATGGTTATCATTTTGTGTATATATCACGCGTGTTGTTTCTGTTATATATAACGATTGTCATTTTGTGCACATAATACGTTATGTACTGTTGCTTTTTACTTTGGTCGGTACGTGGACACTACGTCTAATAATGTATGATTATGTCTGTGTGCCAACACACACATATAGTTTTTTTCTACAAATTCTTTATTATATCTCTGTACCAACACAGGCATATTGTTTTTCTATAAATTCTTTCTTTCTTTCTTTCTTTACAGGCAAGTTTTTTTATCCGACATTTCATTTGATAACTATTATACATAGAAACTCCACACTTGTTATGATTATACTTCCGAACATTAGGTCTTGAGTTTTCGTAAAGAGGCTCAAGGCTTTTCAAAATTATGTAAATTAGGGTCATTTGAAAATTTAAATCTTGAATATCTCCAAAACTATTACTGGTGCAGGTGACCAATCCAACTCCAATTTATTGTTTGTAACACTGCGCATTTTTGTAATTTTCACGTGACCTTTAAAGCTCAAAGGTCAAGGTCATTTGGACCTTTACAAATTTCATCCAGCCACAAATCCGTCAACTTGTATTCAATTTTGACCATGCTGGACCAAAATCGTAGGTATTACAACACTGCATATTTTGTAATTCACATGTAACCTCTAAAGTCAAAAGTCAAGGCCAGTCAGAGCTTTGAAATTTTCATTCAGCCATAACTCGGTCAATTTTCATCCAATTTTGACCATATTGGACCCAAATTCATAGGTATTGAAACACTGCATATTTTTGTAATTTTACATGCAAAGTCTAAAGGTCAAAGGTCAAGGTCATTTGGACGTTTGAAATATTCATCCAGCCATCACTATGTCAACTTTTATCCAATTTTAATCATGTTGGACTCTAATTGTAGGTATTGCAACACTATAGATTTTTGTAATTTATATGTGACATCTAAAGGTCAAAGGTCAAGGTCAATTGGACCTTCAAAAAGTTTCATCCATCATAAGTTGGTCAATTTTCATCCAATTTCAGTCACATCGGGCTTAAATTGTAGGTTTGGCAACACTGCACATTTTTGTACAGTACACATAACCTCTAAAAGTGAAAGTTCAAGGTTATTTGGCCCTTTGAAATTTTCATCTAACCATAACTTCGTCAATTTTTATCCTACTTGGTTCGTGTTGGGCTTAAATTTTAGATATTGTAACATTGTATGTTTTTGTAATTTACATGTGACCCCAAAGGTCAAAGTTCAAGGTCATTTGGACATTCGAAATTTTCATCTAGCTTTGACTTACTTGGTCAATTTTCTTCCAATTTCAGTCCTGTCGGGCTCAAATCGTAGGTATTGCAACACTGCACATTTTGTAATGCACATGTAACCCCTAGAGGTCAAAGGTCAAGGTCATTCGGACCTTTCAAATTTTCATCCTGCCGCAGTTACAACTTTTGAAGGCACACACACAGATTTGCTTTGAAGCAAATCTTTTCTGGTTTTTATATGTTCTTATAACGTCGGCATAAATAGCCTTTGGCTAATGTTCTTTGTATTTTACTCCGACAGTAAATGAAGATATTTTCTGTGCCTTCGCCTGTGGCATCGCCTAATATCTTTGAAAGTACAATATATATTGATGTCTTAAAAACTCCACATATAATTATGTTTTAACCGTTGCGCATATATTGGATACTGGACAAAAGGTTTTGTTTTAGATTATGGTCATCAATAAGATTTTACATTTAATGTCTTCAACATTTTAAACTAGTCAAAAAGGAAAATTCTAACTTCTAAGCATATCTTTTTGAAATTTTCACAATTAATGAATATTGTACACAAGTTCTTGTCCTTTATTTAAATTACGCAAATCAAAATTTTAATTTCAAACGCCCTCAAATATACAGTAGATATAGGGACTATTCCATTGTCACTTTTACCAAGTTTTATATTTTAGACTCAGACGTGCATGCTGCTAAAACTCTTACTTTTTTGTCCCCATCTGAAGGGTACCATGTGTCAATTACATTTACATATCGTTATTTTTAAAGAGATGGATCTCGGGGTGAAGGGTTTGTCATTAGTAATAATTTTTATTTAATGAAGGGATTAAATAGTGATGTTCCCAGCTATGCTCTTTTCCCTCTCTGCATTGCAGACACGGACAAATTAAAAAAATAAAATAAAATAAAATAAACGCGCAACTGCTTTTATCATTACCAGTTTTTCCAGGCAACTAAATTTTGGGCCTGGTGCATGCCTCCTGAGTGAGAGAACATTGCATTCATTTGGCTATACATTTTTCCCTGTGTGCATTGTAGACACGGACAAATTAAAAAATAAAATAAAATAAACGCGCAACTGCTTTTATCATTACCAGTTTTTCCAGGCAACTAAATTTTGGGCCTGGTGCCTCCAGAGTGAGAGAACATTGCATTCATCTGGAAGAGCAGAACAACAAATTCCAGTAGCCATATCAAGTTTAAATCATCGTTGTTGCACTCTGTAACTCTAGCGTGTATTTAGGCTCGGCAGATCACTTAAGCTTATTCCGAAGCCAATTTGTTTTCCAGTCTTTTCTCGCTTAAGGGCTCGCAAGATGTTTACATCGGATGACATAAAGATTTTTTTACGATTAAGAGTACACACAAATCTGTTTGAAAAAGCATGGCCGAATTTATCGTGCTTTGATGAACTGACGAATTGCGGAGTTAATAAAAACGAATAAGTATTCTGTTCTACTTTAAACACAATGACCATTGTCGTTTTTCACCAACACATGGCAACTTGTTGCAGAACACACGACACACCACCTCCTGTTGCCAGTGGCTGACCAATCAGAGGAGGTTAAGTTTGTTTATCCTCTAGGTGTCTCCACGTGTGCCTGTTGGTTACTTTTTGCGGGAAGTGTACTGGTGGCTCCAGCTGTTGTTAACATACATTGGTGCCGAAGGTTGCTGGTTCGAGACCCGTCCGTTCCGTGGTCACAAAACATATATACATTATTTGAAAGCAGCACTTACATCATGACAAATACACATCTGTCATCCTAATTTCTGTAATGGCACCAAATGAAAATAAAATTATGAGTATGGTGATTTTCGATCCTTTCTACTATACCATGGGATAAGTCGGTGAACCTGAAGATGGGGCCTTCGTTGTATCAAATTGACCTCACCCTGTGTATATTGAAATACTGTAACAGTTGCAACTGCTGAGCATGGCCAGTCTTTCTGCTAAAAACAAGTGACAGCATACAATAGGGGGCCGTTCACCACAGGTAAGGTTACAGAGACTGCGGGTGGCTACAGAAACAGACGCGTGGCCTTCAACGCCAGCGACCACACGCAGCAGGTAAAAATGTTCCACTACCGTTACCTGCGCAGACAGCAGGCTGTACCGTGTCGCTGATGTTTACGGAGGCGCAGGGCTGAGCTCGCGACACTTCGTGGGTGAGAGGGGGAGCGGGTATTAGGTACAGTCATTTGCACCTTGCCTGTCAGGGTTTCACTTGACCCGACTTGCCTGGGTAAACCTTGTCCAAAAACGTTTTCTTCTTTCAAACTTCCAAGAACGACTAACTCGATACGGGGTGCGATAGACCATGGACCTACTATCTGAAGTCAATGGATAGACTGGACTTCTTGCTGCTACATGTACATGTACGTGTAAATAGTATAAATTTTTATCACATCCTTGTCAAATCTTGTCACCGGTAAAACGCTGATCTCAACATGTTCTTGACTTTCTGCAGCCATTATCTGTGAGACGTTTGCCCCCCCCCCCCCCCCACACACACACACTCAGGTTCCATTTTAACCACCAAAACATTGCACATGCAAAAAGTAAACTACATCGGTTAACTGCTATATTTTGACTGCTGAAACTGACGGTTGTGCATGACCGCTCAGTTTGAGTAACAAATCATGACGTGCTTTTGACTACGGGGGATACCACAGCGGCTGTAAATAGGTGCACAGATAGCTGAAATTAGTGCGGGGCTTACCTTGAATGATGATTTCTATGCTATTATAAAACGTGATCTCCAAGCTTATTCAAAGAAAGGTTTATATTACAACGGAAACAAATGAAAACATTTGTTTTTAATTGTTAGCGAAGAGACAGCGATGTACAGTATCTCCCTGTTACAACCACAGCCACAGGTCGGTAGAAAGCTTGTCGTCATACAGAATACAAAACATAAAGTATGAATAAAAGCAGGCTTGTAGACAGGTGGTCGTTATACGAAGTGCCCTCTTTACGGAGAGGTCTTAATACGTAAAATTTAATGTATATGGTATAATGTTCTCCAGTTCAAAGTCGTATCTCCGTACTATCATAAACAAACATAACAAATCTCACAACTACCCTATGATCCCAAAAATCTAGAGAATCCGTTAATCCCCTTTTCATGGATCCTTATTAGGCTTATGTTAAATTCTCATATAAACATAGATGTACCTCAAAATTGTTTTAAGCATATCTTACGTACTTGGTAACTTAATCTTTGCAAAGGAGTCCACTGGATTATTTGTAATTTGCCGTTGTCATACCACAAAGAGACAAAGTTGCATAGTGCTCCTTGTTTTGATATCCCAAAATGCTATCTTCATATTTGCAGTCCCGTA
>OZ026613.1:10590103-10797603 GCA_964020975.1 Hermodice carunculata
GACATCGAAAATTAGCTTATTCGTTTCAGATGTTTAGGAATTTTCCTATAATTTAATGTTATATATTTTTATTTTCTATTATTTATTTATTTATTTATTTATTTATTTATTTATTTATTTATTTATTTATTTATTTATTTATTTATTCGTGCGAAGTTTGGTTATATTTTGTCGTGCTTTGATTTGCAGCATTCATTTATCTTGCTTTGCTTTCTTTTGTTTCATTTTATCTTTCTTCGAGTGTGACTGAGAAATAAGATTGTGATACAGAGTTGCCAGTTCGCAATATCATGTGAAAAATCAGTGCTGGTGTTTGCCAAACATAAATGTTTAAAAACCCCAGTGTGAAGATTGGCGGAATCCTTTCGGACTAACCAATTATAGGCGAGGAACTCAACTGTTCCAAAACAAGCAGGGTCCCCTGACCCAAATAGTGAACTGAAAGATCATATTTCTAACTTTAGGACACTTTGCAAACATTACATACGATCCACGACCCATAGGTACTGTCCATATTGGTAGCATATAGACACAAGGGTAAGACAGTGGGTGCATCGGTGCCACACAAATGGAGTACTGACGCCCCTCACAGAACATTACACCATTTAATAGGACCAGGTAATAGCCCTGGAGAAAGTGTTAGGCCACATAGCAGGCGGTGGACACCAAAAAATTCACGCTGCTGTGTGGGTTGCTGTGCCAGCATTTCCCAAGCTTATCATCAGGTTTTTATTATGAAGCCCGCTAGCCTGCTCCTTTTGGGGTTATCTTACCGCAACATACATGTTCTTAATGCGTTATTCTGAACCATACCACGCGAACACGCAATACTTGTCCGAGTCTTGAGACTTCATTGGCAAGTTGCTCTTACAAACACACTCCAAACTAACAATTTCTCGAGCAGATGAGCCATATGGTTTTTCCTGATGATCCGTTAAACCCATCACCGTGGCCTTTACGATGAGCAGAATAGATATATGCATTGTATACAGACAAGTGGTAAACTAATTCAAATCCTAAATGCCTTTGGTTGTGAGGCACACAATGGAGTGTGCACCATTTGATTGCATTTTAGGGCCCAATGTTGTATGGCATAAATGGATACCAAAAAAGGTATGTGTGATGGCAATCAGCAGTAGCACCCACCCACCCACCCACCCTTTAATGGCCGCGTTACAGTACACCATGCGAATGTTGTCAAACAAAGAAGACAAAAATTCTGATCAATCTGTCCACACAGACCCAAGTCTGTTTCGATCAACTAGAAAACAAAGCATATATGTTATGAACGGTGCATTTTCAGCCCGATTACATCAAAATGGGGAATTTATATTAATATCTTTATTCATTAATAATATTCACCGATGGAATCCAACGGGAATTAAGGGATTCGTTACTAAATAGAAACCAGTACACAATGCTCAGCTGATAGATCCAGGGTTAAACTTTCTGGCGGCCAAACAGACCACAGCGAACCAGGAACATATCTGTGGCTCACCTATAACCTCAGTTTTCTAACTAATTGGCGAATCATCAAAGACAGAGATGACCAGAGCAGGGACGGTTGGGTGGGCTTCCATGGTGTTCCATAGATGAGTATTAGTCAACTATTCCTATGACCAAAAGAACTTAAGATGACAACACACAAGGAAATAGCTATGAATTCCTCAAATATATGTCACAACACACACATAGAGAATACTACTTCAATATGCCAACAGAATGGTGTCGGATGGTAATCTCTGTCAGTCAAATAAGTAGAAGCTAAGATATGTCTACTTGAAAAGACCATAACAAACCTAGCTAGGAGAGCAGAGAAGACAATCATAGGTATGATTGCCTAGGTTGTACCCCAAAACACTAAACAGTAAGGCACGCTTTGCATGGCAGACCCTTTCAAAATTGCCAATGCTGGTGGCTGACTGCACATGTTTGAAAGCCTACACCACAACTAGATCCAGCAAATAAAGTTAAAGTATTGTAAGACCTCCATCTGCAAGACCTCATGAGAGATATCTCTTAATCATCTGAAGAGGCAGATGCAGATAGAGAATGAAGCTCATATGTGCTCTCACTGCATTAAGCTTTTAAAGTTCTGGGCCATTTCCAGCTTCCTCGTGAGCTACAAAAACTTTCATGATCCTAATAGAGATTGTCTTTGGACATAGTGAACCTGCAGCAATTTGGTGGACCAGTAAGAAACGAGGTCTTCAACCAGCCCTATGAACAGTAGACCAGGGAGATAAAAAGTTTCCAAATGAACAGGACAAAAAAATCTGGTTCTGATTTGTGTAGAGTAGCTGACAAGAACTTTACTTGGAAGCTATGGTGTGCCATACTGAGATCTCTGGCCATGTTTATCAGTGTATGGCCATAGGGAAACCTTTGTGCCTTATTCCAGGCAGGCCTGGATGTCCAATGCATTCATTTCCTTTTCAGTAGTACCTACAGCCATGTAATAATAAAAAAAACTCTACTGAATACGAAAAAAACTTTAAATCCACATGTGGCAAGTCCTTGCTTTTAAAGGACCACCTATTGAGAGCTCTACAGACAATCTCCATTGTTAAATTGCGTTCATTTTGATAGGTCTATCAACATAAAATCTCTCTATGAATCTCAACAATACCTTATCATCAACCACCTCCAGCACTCTTAAGCAAATGGCTACAACACTAAACAAATGATAGCCTTCACGTGCACAACAGACGATTTTCCAGTCTGAAGTTTATCTTAAGAAGGAAAATTGGCAATGGATTGTATGGAAACAGTCCATGTGTGTAGATTTCTGTCTTGCACCACTCAGAAGAAAACTAACCAACGTGCTTAATAACGTTTTATGCTGGAGATAGTAAATTTCTCTCTGTGAACCCCCACCCCCAGAATCCTTGAAAAGAAAGTCTTGTGTGACATTCTCCATACATGATGAAACAAAATCTTGGAGGTGTCAAAATTCTTAGATATCGGTCTCTGCAGTAGAATTGGAATGTTGGAATTGTGCTTAAGAAGACTCTAGACTCAAGGCTGGTAGATCCATGGATCATGACCTCTTTGATCATCAAGACTCTACACTCAAGGCTGGTAGATCCATGGATCATGACCTCTTGGGTCACCATGAAGCCACCAGAATGACAACAAAGTGCGTGGTTGGCTGAGTGGCAACACACCCCTCTTTTACCTCTAGCACCCAGGTTCATTTTTTGGCCTGAGAAGTCAGTGCAAAGGGTCTCCTCCGACTGTTAACAGGGGACAGGGGTCTTCTCAGGTCCTTCAGTTTCCTCCACCTCACAATTAGGTAGGAAGTATGCATCAACATCTGCACCATGAAGAGTGACTGATAGAGACTTGGTCTGCTTGGCAATCAATGTAAACATATGGGTTATGGCTTTCACCAGCATGAGTTCCAATGACTCAATCTGAATCTTCCCAATCACCTTTGGGATGAGAGGATTTTGAAGGATAAAGTGTAAAGTGCAAACCACATGGAAATGACTGAACATTTGCAATCCCATCTCAATTTATTAGCACAGCAGTGAATTTTATGTATTTCGATACCTATGATGTTAGTTCCAATAATTAACCACCAGTGGGGCCACCATGACTTTTGTCTGTATAATGTTCCTGTAATGGTATATGAATGTTTTGAACACACGTTAAAATGTAATAACCATCACAAAAAAATTTTCTGAAATATATTCCCACAGTGAACTTGAAAAAGTCGGTCAAGGTCACCCATATTATGTAATATTCAACTTCCACACATGATACACATTTGTTGTACACTTGGGGATATTACTCTTTAATTTCTTGAGATAATTAACTTCATAAATTTCACCAAATAATAATTCACACTTCCCATTCATCTATAGGTGACATCACTAGTATTTTTCAGGTTTGACAACAGAGCAGTGCCATTTTTTCACCTTTTGGCCTCTGTGTTATGTAATCCCCTTGGTGGCACCACCAATAATGAAAGGAACATTCGTTTTCATTCACGGAATATGTCCAAAATCTTTCAAGGGGCTAACTTAAAAATTGAAGGTGTGATCATGTTGACAAGCAAATGTTTATAGATGGACTGCTAGGACTGAACGCATAAGCTCTGCGACCTATTGTCAGCAGAGCTAAAAACAGACTTCCATGGCTGGGTAGGTTTGATGGTGGGCCTGGCTATTAAAGTAATACTTCCAAACTCCACAAGACCGTGAACTAAACTGGGGGGGGGGTGGGGGGGGTGGAGAGAGGTGCAAATAAGAGGGACTTCGTGGAAGGCATGAAAGCATCCCAATGGATCTTTTTATTTTGATGTTTCTCTGCTAGAGTAGACATCGGATTTTTCTCATGATAAACAGGGAGGACAGCTACCAGTGTGATCTGAAGTGGCAGGACCGACTAACTTCAGATTCTCCATAGCTGAAGCCCTAATGAAACCCAGTGCTAAGTTCAGGATCACCCACACACCAAGTCTCAGGGTGGCCATCTACCCTTCCCAAGCCTCCCTGATTGGCCCCTCGCATGGCACTGCTCAAGTCTGCATGGACCAACAGTTCTTGTTCCTGCTTTGCCACCACCTTGTCCTGTCAGTCCTAATTGGCAGCAGGGAGGTGTATGAGACACCTCCCTGCTGGCAGCGCTACCCTGGAACTTGTCTGAGAAGTAGAGGTCTCCTGCCTTGTTGAGTCTGGAATCAGCCTGCCTGGCACATGCAGCTGTGTTCTACAGCCACAGAGTTCAGAAGCCACTGACCACAGGTATGGTCATAACTTCAGAATTGTGATTCCCGTTTAGAAAACCAGGCTTTTCCATGAACAAACACCCTGGCGAGCTGTGACCAGCTCTCCTGGAGTGAACTTCAGGAGAGCTATGAGGGGAGCTGCTCATATGAACTCATAAAAATCTACCGCCTAGGGGAGTCATCCACAGCTCTCCTGAACTGTTTCAGGTGCGTGTAGAGGGGAGCACAAATGATTGCTCCCAGTGGTTTATTGGTGACCACGATCTTCGTCCCTTCTTCCTCATAAAATACAATCAACACAAAAATATATTGGAAATAAAATTTTATTTGGTTTCAGTTCAAAACAGATATACGTACATTGCTTAAATTAGAAAACAATTTCGGGGGCCTGTCTTAAGGTCATTATACAAAATTGCACCTTGCTTTTACCTCATTGTTTAAGTTGATTGGTGACCATCATGAGCAGTCAGTACCCCGCGGGACAAGTTGGCCACTAAGTAGCATTACGTATAAAATGTTTATGCAAGCGCTATTATTATGGTGTTTACTGTTTACTCTACATAAAGAGGTTAAAACACAAAGTTCCTTGATATTACTGAATGAATATGACTCGTGTAAAAAACACACTTCTTCTGCCAGAAACAATATGCTTTCAGTGGCATTCTTTCTAAAAAAAAAAAAAAAAAAAACACGAAGACAACATTCCATAAATAGGTATAAAAATAACAGTCACACTGTAAAAGCCGAGTATTCTTATGTCGTCTCAAGATACCTTGTAGCCAGCTTTCAATTTAGCTAAAACAACTAGGCTGTAATAAGGCCTTAGCTTGAGTGGAATGTGCTGTATATTGTATTACAATCAGTAACATTATCACTTGCTGTGTTGCCCTCAGAAACCGTTAACTTGAGGGCGCTTTAAAACCTGAACACATACCAGGCAGGCCTTGCACTTTATACGTACATGAAATCCTTTTTTTTTTTTTAAGTTTCGTTTTTGGTTTTTTAGTTCTTTTCATGCAAGCACCTTAACCCTGGATTAATGTGGTTGAACTCCATGTTAAGCTCTCTGCATGGGGTCAAAGTTCAGCATATTGCGTAACACATTCATTATCACAATACAAAAGAATGTATTTGTATCATGGAAACATCCAAAACATAACACAAAGAAATGCATTTGATCATGCAAATTGTAAAAAAACAAAAAAAAATTGACCCCATGTTCTGTAACCTGACCGTCTGACCCTGTGACTCAATCTATGTACAAACACTTCTAACATTTCAGTGTCACTTTGATGCAAAATTAGCCGCTGTGAATTTTATTTGATAAATCCACTGTCCTCAATATGCATTATAAAAAAAAAACTTCCTTCCAACGTGTACATCTGATAAATGGATAAAAGTGGATGTATCACAATATTCAAAATTAGTGTGACCATACATTAGTGAGATACCTTTTAAGACTTCATGATTCTGGATTTAAAATCACACTCTGAAGATAAATTCACACTTGGTCCCTTGTATATATCAATACTATTGAGGCAAACATGTTAATGTGTACCTCCAGACATGATTATCAATCTAAAACATTAATACCATAAACATTACCTCAAAGGATATTAATTATGCGTTAAGTAGAAAACACTGGATTCTTTTTCGGTGAAGTTTACGAGCCTTGATGAGAACACCCTATCCTACTGAAAATGAAAATGGCATCGCGAACCAGCACCGATCGGGGATTTTTTTGTACATAACATTGTACCTACATTCACAACTCGGGGCACCAGGCTCCAAGGATTACATTGGTTCATCTGTACAAGGCCATCGTAACTTATGTATACACTGTTAAAACATTATACAAAACAACTGCGCCAACTTCCAAACTCCATACTGAAGGCTTCAGTACAGGTGATGCACGCAAGTGAATCGGCTTTGTCATATTCATAATCCTAACATTGTATTTATTCACAAACATAAAAATGTCATGTTTATTTATTCATTATTCTTTTTATACAAGTACACATACATATAATGGGGTGGGCACAACGTCATGATGAAATCTCTGTGTATTACTTAGAAAAGACTACATGATATGATGAATAATGGGAACACACTTATCATTACCATGACAACCACTCAAAAAATAAAAATTAAAAAAAATTGTCCTGTGACTTTCTTTTCTTTTTCACGTTCCCATGGAGTATCTTTGAACTTTTACATATACAAAGGCAGCCACACAGAGTATGTCATGGAGTTGTGGTTTTTTTTTTTAATGTGCATGATGTGGATAAAATAAAACAGTTGCCTGCATTTTCTCCTCCTGACTTTACATTACTGTTCAAGTATTGTTCATAAGAGGAGGAACAACCTCCAACCATGAGATTTTAGAGGAGATTTGATTATTATTTTTTCAATTTCCAAGGCAATTATAGATGAGTGAGGGAAGACACTGCCCTGAGTAACAACACGTTATACCCATATATTGAGATGCAGGCAACTTGAACTAGGTAAAGTAGTCCTTATAGTATTGTTGTGTTTTCTGGATACACGTGCTCCTCGTCGAGCCTGGCTTCACTCTTCAAGGTGGAACCGTTGCCATTCAGTTCGTGGGACACTGGGGAATGACTTGAGGTGCTGGAAAACTGACTGTGAGCTTGTGGTGGGGGTACAGGGGTTGCCAACGATGTCACTGCTCCTTGCTGTTGATGTCTCACCTCCGCACTGCAACATGCCAAACGTGGGAGGGTCAGTCATCTCCGGCACCCAATCACATGAAGCCCTTCACCATTATCATCCAATCATCACGAAGCATGTTAGTCATTACCCTCTGATCACATGCAACCCGTAACCATCATTATCCCATCGTGTGCCGCTCTTGATCAAAATGATCCAATCAGATGTACAAACCCTTCACCATCATTATCCTATCACACGCAGCACATATACCTGTTAGTACGCTATCAACTGTAACCCCTTCACCATTATTATCCAGCCATACACACTTTTACAAAGTTGGCCATTTTCTTAAAAGTAATGGTAAACGATTAACAATAATGCTTCAGAGATATTTCAAACTATCCCCAACTTCATTGTTTTATGGAACAGAGGCCATTATGTAATGCTGGTGCCATTGACATAAACGACGCACACATTATTTGAGTTAACCAGATACGAGGAACAATATGTGAAGAGAAAGAAAAAAAAAGTGAACTATGTTTGACTCTGGCCATGCCATAAAAAGGTGCAAGTAACCAAAGACAGAGGTGTGCATGTAAGGATCCTTGAAGAAGAGTCTTCACCTTTGATAGATGGGGTTAATGGCTGCGACCCCATTCTCCTCGTAAGACACGCTTGTGCCTGGCTGTCCTTGCAAGTGTCCCAATTGGCCATGATGTCCCATCATGCCACCGACCCCTTCGTCAGACTGGAAGGTCATGTTTATCTCGCCCATTTCCTGCACTGGCTCGTCTGGGGGTACATACATCGCCAGGCTCTGTAACGACACAATGACAATATTTATACAGTGAAACCCGTGTTCAAAAGACTACCCCTTCTGATGACCAAAGTATGGTCTCTCTCAAAACTGGTGGCCTTTCATAGGAGGTACAACTAACGTGACAAGGACTTGGCAAGGTACACTCAGCAGATGGTCTCTGAAGACCAGTGGTTTCCCATTGCAGGGGTCTTATGAGCCAGGAACCACTGTGTATTAATCAGACACAACGAACGTAATCGTGACTTTGGTTTGATGTCCCACACTCATCAGATGACATTCTACCTACACAGCAAGCTTCAGTTCAAACACTGGGGAGCTAAGTCATCACGATGACGTCAGAGCAGACATTTGCTTTATACCATGCTTGCCTAGCAATGTCACACTGCCTTACGAAAGGCCTCATACAGTTGTTTCTATTCATTCCCTGGTGAGCTCAAATTTGCAGAAGACCCACCAGGCAAATTGACCAAGGTGTCTGGCAGCCTCCATCGGGGCTGCCCACTCACTCTTCCTGCCCCAAACTTATATACAGTAATCCACTGAACTTTCTGTGGCTCCCATAGGAAGTGAGCTTTCTAACACTATTCATTGACACCACTTGCATCCTAGAATGACCTGGCAGACTGTTGGACTTGTTTCCATCCTGCTGTGGCCGAGTGACCCAAATCATAACCCCCTTGCCCCCCATAAAATTGCTCTCGGCATATAAAATGTGGGTGAATGTGTGGGTGGCATTGCCATGCAGGCAACTTCACTCCCACACAAGAATGAAAAACCACTGCAAATGATCTAATGTGCAGGGAATCAGACTCATAGAGGGTGTAAAATTCATTGATCCATCTCGCTTGGAAGCCATGCCAACGTTCCAGCTCAGTAATCATAAATGTGTTCACATTCTACGGTGACCAATTCTCACTTCAATATTCCTTTGTTTTCTTTATTGACAAGACCTGGCTGTCGGCAAAATGTGACATTTCTATATGACATAAACGGCTGACAGAGTCGATTTAAATATTTCATCAAATGTGCCACTCATGTCTAATTCACAGGCTTGAAGATAAGTGCCGCCATTATGAATTACCCTACCAACAAAAAGTTCAACCATGTATCTTTTTAAACAATATATAGCATAAAACCCAAAACACATACATATATGTACTCCTTCACCCTTCTTAATTTTAACCCTTTCCTAACCAAAATAAGACTACGTCAATAGCTCTCCTTAGCAGGGTTTGGGTTCAGCCCATGTCGGGGAAAGCTACTGACCTGAGGCATGTCATCATGACAGGTCTTACCCACAATTCTCCACAAAAATCTTTACTATAAACAGAAAATTTACGTAAAAACATCTAAGAAGACAGATGTTTATATCTGGGCATTTTGGGGCAACGGGTTACAGCCTACTCGAAAAACCACTGGCAGAGTGGGCTGGTTGCATATTAGCAGAGAGCTACGTACAGCAGATTTGATGGTCTCGAAAGAATGGCTGAAAGGTTGTCCGTAAGAGAGGGACACTTAAGAAGCGCACGCTAATCAACTGCATAATAATGATGCTATCAGTGGCAAAAAATGTATCTGCAGGTTCAATACATGTATGACATTTGTTGTCTAAAAGTCAAGCTATTATTAGATCACGTGTTGAACAGTGAATAAACAGAAGTGAAAGCTAACAGGAATAAATGGTGTATAATTTCCAGTTGCATCTTCAAAGAGGTTCCTATTACTATGGGCACAAATGGAGTGTGCCTCTCCTCTTTTCCTGCGCCGTTCCCGTGATGGTAAATGTGGGCAAATGATATTTTCGTGTGCATGCGAAGCACAGCTAAAATCATTATGTACAAACTGGTCTCCATCTCTGATCACTCAGAAGGTAGCGGAGAGCGTGTCAACACTGCTGTATGAGGCTAAATGCAGTCATTAACAAATCAATGTTTACCCGAACCTGCACCTGTAACTAGTATCAATAGATACGCATTCGCGATCACATTACCCAGCCAGCCATCCGAAGTCACTGAGTAATGTTCAGTACTATTTAATCTGCCGAGACCAAGCGTGTTGGCCAATGCTCTGCTGCAGCCTTTAAAAGGTTCCATCAATAGGATAATCTAAGCGTTCCACAGGGACTGAGACGGACTCATAAAAGTTCAATTACAGCTATTGTCTTCTCGGATGTGGCCCTCAATGACGTGTCCACTTAGGGAGTGGAATGTTGACCCAGCGCAAGACTAGATCATCAAATCAAGCTGAGAGAGAGAAAGAAATAATGACAGACCATCTAGTCACAACTGAGTATTGTGCTTAGTGTGTCAAATAAACTGGAACTAGTGCAGGCACAAATGGCACACTGCCAGAAACAGGGTCAGCCCTCCCCTTGTTGCCTTCAAATGCAGAAGAACATTCAAATTCTGTACAAAGTATCAGTAAAGAAAGTGTCCCATTTAGCAGATGGGGCCATTGCCTGCTAAACTGATCCATCTCTGTGGTTTCTCCACTCAGCTCAGTCTGCCCTTTAGCTACATGATCACTGTTTTAGCGCTGAAAAAGCAATTCAATCTCGAATTGGTCTGCTGTGGTTACCATGGTTACAGACTCCAGTGCAACATGGCACACATACTGCTAATGGGCCATGGTAATATTGCTCAGCTGTCTGATTAGTCCATTGGTCCAAGAGAAGGGGGGGGGGGGGAAGCATTCTTATTTAACCCTGACTACAAACAAAATGATACAGTCCTGGATCACAGCAAGTGTAGTGGAGAGAATCCAGAGCTTGGTCTGTTTTACAAGCAAGTGGGACAACAGTAAAACCCCTCTAACTGTACACCTTTATATACCAAACACCTCTCTATACTGAACACCATTTCTCGGTCCCAAATAAATACTTCCAATGTAAGCAAACCTCCCCATACTGAACACTTCACTATACCAAACACTATTTTCCAGTTCTAAAGGGTGTTTGGTATAGGGAGGTTTTACTGTATTAAATTGGAATTTTAAGAATTTTTTAAAATAGGCTGAATCTAACTTGCACACAAGAAATTAATTCAGTTCGTGGTCACATTGACTTGATGTGGTACCAGGCACATGGGCAGGTCATGCTGCACAAATCATTTTCCTTCACACACTTCAACACACTGGATCCTGCTGCTCAAAGCAACGCGACTGAGACACAATGACCATAAAAGCAGGCCGCCAAACTGGATAAATGCAGACATATCTCCTGCACACAACGAGAGGCACAACTGCTACAATTTACCCATCCCCTGTTGCTCATTCCAACATACTGTTAACACATTCCACGCCACCTGGACCATAAGTAGTATTCCAAATATTTTTTATTGCATTTTATTCCACTTCACTTTGTTTTTTTATTTCCTTGTCCACAGATAGTCATGTGGAGTTTGGTTCTTCCAGTCTCTGCGTGAGCGTCCCGAGTCAACTGGGCCAGGCGGAACACAGCCCTCAAAACATTGCCGAGGCTGCCAGTTTTACATCTATTGCCTCATTTGTCTGCCCTACTCAAGTGGCCATGTTACATGCAAGTTTGTTTATCAGCTTCACCATTCTTACCACCCCACTAAATGATGTTTGACTTGAAATCTGTTTGCACATGACAAGCACTCCAATGGAGCTGATGAAATGCTTGGATTACCCAGAGCCTCTTGTTATGCTACAAAACTCGCAGGGTTGGGCCATTTTATTTTATTTTTTTAATGAAATGGGGCACAAAGGACCCTCGTTACATGCATCGAAAAATCTGATAAGTTGCCCATCCCAACTCAGATGTTCTTTGATCAGGAGGAAAATGAAACACTCTCGACGGCTAATTTTGCAGCAAAAAAAAAAAAAAAAAAAAAAATTCAATCGCTGATCAATACATGCCGTATCCTATTATGCTGTGCCAGCAAAAGGCCCTTCCCACATAATTCTGCTTGTTCAAATATACTCTGTTTGTCATCATCCCTACTCAATCCTATACCCGGAAATAACTGATGAAAAAAGGCAAGAAGAGTAAACAAATCCAACCTCTGCATCTAAAGGATGCCTTCCCCATTTCAATCTTTTCTCAAGCAATCGTACATACCTGAGTTTCGTATTCTTTCAAAAAACTGGGTGGTTCAACAAAAACAGGTTCCACTGGTGCCACGTACATATGCCTGTAGCGATCCACATAACGTTTGTACCTAAAACAGAGAGATTCATAATTGAGTGAAATGTAATCATGCTGTATTTGTGAAACTGCTGTGGAAAGCAACCTCTTCCTGGGGACCATCTCTACAGGACCCCTGGGGGTTGCCCATACTATTGTACAACCTGTAATTTAACTCTTTAAGTGCCAAATTTTGGACAGAGTCAACAGCTTTTTTCGGCACACATTGGGCACAAAATGTGCCCAATGCGCGCCGAGAAAAGCTGTTGACCTGGGGTATTTTCTCTGGATCCAGAGGCGTGCTGGTACTCAGTCTTTTTACGAGGAATATGAATCTGAGATCCTAATGAAAATTCAGACTAATTTTACTTTAGTAGATTGACTTCAGACATGACTGGCACTGAAAGAGTTAACAACACTATGGTTCCAGACCACCTCGCTGATGTGGCCGCACTTATAAAGATAAGAAGGGCTCCCTTGCACGTTTAACCCTTGCTCTCTTATATTGAGACTCAAATCAACAGCTCCTCTTGGTCAGGGCTTAGTGCCCAACCTGTGCCATGGAAAACTCTTGACTTTGGCCATGCTACTGTTTTAAATATCATCTTCCATTCTATTGACACTGATTATGAAATACTTAATATTTTCTGAGCCCCTTCACCTTCAAACTGTCAGCTTGAAGATTAGGGGGTTAAGACCACCTATGACAGGTGACCACAATCAACTGGCTGGCAGGAGGAATGTCCTTAATTTGCAGCTAAAGCTTTTCGCTTGTCATCATGTCACCTGTCCTCATAAACGTTCCCCCATGGAAGGCTTCCGTGACAGTGTCACCAGGACAGAAATATCTCGTCACAAACGCAACTGTGAGAGCCAATTAATCAACCTTCACATACTGGAGAGTGATATTGCATACTTAGTCCTTCATGAATATTTGTGTCCTTAAACAGCCGGGATGTTTGACCAGGTGGCTAGCACAGCACTTCATTTAAATTACAGGATGGGGGGAGGGGACTGAAACCTTATAGGATTTCGGAAGTAAACCACAGTACAACAGGCATATTAGGACATTGTGTTTACTTTGCAGGGTGAACAGCCCGTACGAGATTCTCCATATTTTCTTCCGCCTCGTGGGACTGTTATAATGTAATTAACACTGGAGGGGCCCAGCTGACCAGGAGCTGTGTTCTGGCTAAAGGTCAACTGGATCCCTGCTTCGAGATATGTGTCACCCATGTGTCAGCAGACTATGTTTTAAACCACGCTACATGGGACCCTAGGGGTAGAGACAGACTCAATCTTGTAATAAACAAGTTGTCAAAAAAATGAACTCAGCATGCTAGGATAAATTACCAATATATAAGTATCCATCTCTGTCTACATGGATGTTAGATAAAAATCCACACGTTTAGACTATGTAGTGATATAGAAAATGCAGTAATGTCATTATTTTTACTCTCATAAAAAAACATGAATCTACTTGGTTAAATCCATACATATTATTTCAAATTCAAGACAGAAAAGAGACAAATGTCTTATATGAAATCTTCTTGAATAAATCTATTTCCCATCGCCATTTCCCTAAATTGGGGCCTCTCAAATACTGAAAGGCACAGAAGATTTTACGAGCGCATTTTGTCCTAGGAAAAAGTGACATCTCTGTTCAAAATGTACTCCAGGCATTAACAGCCTCCAGTGTACATTATACCCAGACCATAATTCATATTTAACACGGTGATGAATGGAACACACAAACAATTAACCAAATGGATATTACATCAACACAAGTTATTAATGATGAATAGGTAGCAATTGCTTTTAAAGCAGGTGAAGAGAGTAAAACAGGACTATTACTTCAGGCTAACTCCATGCATATTTAATTAAAACTGCCTCGCTGGATTCTAACGCGCCATATTCTGTCAAGTCAACGCTTATTTCCCTTTTCACTCATTGCTGAACTCTCTATTCACAGTTGGTCTTTCTGTTGATTTTCTGCTGTGAGTTGTGTGTTTATGCAAGCAAATTATCTGGATGTCTCACTGTAATTTGTGACCATTGAGCCTGCATGTATTGCATGTATGTCTGCACGCAGGATGATCCTTCTCAAGAATTGAAATTTCTTGTTTAGAAAAAAAATCTCAAGCTAAAAATTTCTTATCTTATCTCTTAACTGAATCAAACCTTCAAACCAAAAGAAAATGTTGAGCTTAAATTAATTATGTTGCAACTATGACCTCATGCATTAATCTTTAAAGCAATGGTCCCTGTCTTGAGAGGCCACTCCAATGCGAGACCACCTGGCTTGAAAGACCACTTTTGGCAGGTCTCTGCTGACATTTTTTCCATGTTATTCTACCTCTAACGAGAGGCCACTTTTGGGCCTGCCCCTGGGTTGGTCTCTCAAGACAGGGACCACTGTACATGTTTGCGTTGTTTACAGCTAGTCAGAGAGGATCGGTCAAGCAGCGTTTTCCATTCTTCTACCCATCTGACCACAACATCACCCTTTCCTTCCTTTGACTTCATGTCCCTGTTGCTTTCTGCATACACAATTAATACATGTGATACCCATGGGGCAAAACTTGTGCCAAGCAGCCTCTCATGGCATGCCAGTGCCTCCTGGTGGTGGTTTCAACCAAAATGATAGAGGGAGGAAGTGCAGCAGCTGAACAGCCACTCAAAATGGCTGGCACATGCAACAATCAAGCAACTTCAATAGGACTATTATCACCAATTTGCAGGTTGGAGTTGGTTATGGAATACAGTTTAAAAGGCAATGAGCCAGTTGTGTATGCTGCATGAGCCCAACTGTCCCTTTGTCAGCCTGTGTTCACAGCAATCCTGACCCTTGGTGCTCCGGCCGTGCTGCAGGCCAGGAGCCAATTGATCACAGACTGACAGCGGGGTCCAGGTGGCGCCACAGTAAACACGCAAGGCTCAATTCCTACAACAGTATGCTAGTTATCCATATTGGCTCTTTTCATTTCATAAGATTCAAAACAAACAAAAGAAATAAAAAAACGCTCACATTTTTGCCTGCCAAACAGACCTACATTGTGTGTATTCCCTACTTTGCAAAGTCTACTTTGAAGGCAATTCTCATGTGAACAGATCAACCCATGAATCAAAATTGGATCAAGTATTTTTTGTTTCAAGTTACAATGTGAACAAAATGTAACATGTTTTGTTTTCATTATTTTTATTTAAAGGATACTTAAGTTACCATATACCTGATATACATGTACATGTCAACCAAGGTGGATATTAAACATGCATATACATGTACACACAGAGGCAATCTGAAACATACTACCTTCTTTCCTTAGGGAAAGTCTGCCGAGTTTTTCCAGTTAAACACTCCTGGTATTTCACCATGGTAAACAACATTTATTTTACACAAACTGAAAATTCATATTACTTGCTGGTAACTTTTCAGTTGATTCATTATAATACTTATACAAATTGCTGCAATTTATAGTGGTAAAACTTCAAAATATCTAACTTCATTTCCTCTATAGTTTATCCAACCAAATTTTGACCAATGTACAGTGCATGAAGTCTTATCATGCTGACCAAGGACACTGCTCCCTCTCACGCCACCCCTCCCATCACAGGTGTACCACATGGACACTGTTATGGCACTTCCTGAAATTTGGCATGTGCTGGCCATCCACACACTGTCACCTGCTGTGCCTAGTCACCCTAGCAATAACAATGTCTAATAGCAATGCCTGATGATGAAAATAACACCATGAATGCCTCACAAGAATTCTAGCAATAACAATGCCTAATAATACCTTTAGCTTGGGATAACATATAACAATGCCCAGCGTCTGTCAGCCATAACACAAGTTGTTACCTGGGTTGGAAAATCTACTTAATTAATGGTAAAATTTGACATTCAGGGAGCCTTTTGAGAGTCACAAAATACAACAATTTTGATGTAAATGTCAGTTCTTTCAACTGTGTCCCTGAAGTCTTCAAAATTTGATTTCGTAATTAAACGGTTAATCAGGCAGCTCCAGTGACATAAATTTTGAGCCATGTTGAAACTTCAAACTTAAGATTTGCGACCCAAAGACTTAACCAAACAATGGCATTGATATGTGGGTAGCCTAATCCAGGACTTATTTTTTTCACCACTGCGGCCCATCTACATTTTCGCTCTATGACTCAGGGAACTGATCAACTTAAAGTGTATCTGTGTTTCACCTAATATGCGTCATTTACCTATGGGACACTGATATACTCCAGCCATCATGTCCCATATGAGACGTCCAATATTTGACTTCTCTTGCCACTTATTGAGAAAATTGATTATTAATGCAACTTTTAAGGGGTTGCCATGACAACCACCACTGTAGCTGACAACAAGCACATGCTCCGCTGTAACTTCACTGATATGTCAAAAAACCACTTCAACCTGCCATCTGTCAAAGAGGCCTGGCAAAGATCACGCCACCAGAGGGTGCTGTTGGGTAGACACAATAATGGATTGCTGAGGTGAGGGGCCCAGACTTTCCTACGATCTCATTTGACTTTTGTTCTCATTGCTAAACATCAGAAGCTGTAATCCTCATGCTCCCACCACACCCTACCCCATTAATTAACACATGCACACTAAAAAGGTAATTAATTGGTGTTTCTGACCATAATTACTACATGTATAGTAGAATACTATCTTGTAAAATAGGATTATATGCAGCGTCTTTTTGCCAATAGCAGGCTAATGAAACCCATTTCCAAGGTGGGCTGGTGTGATGATTGCGCACACGACCCATCGCATAGCTATATGCCACTGCACCTGTTACTTGGCAGGTCAAGGCCATTCTTCTAGTGGGGGACTGAATGGTAAACCCTTTATTCTGTTGGTTTCTCTCATTTCCTGGAGTCTGCAAAGCAGCCAGGAATCTAGCAGCGTCAGTTGTGCACAGGTATTTTGAACGTATGGAATATGTCTCAAATTACTGAAAACCAAAATTGAAGTATCTACCAGTCATGACTATCTAGTATACAGTGAAACCTGTTTTGAGAGACCAATATGAGGGAAGACCACCTGCCTTATTAGACCATGTTTAGCATGTCCCTTTTGCTATCTTCCCCATGTTATTGCACCTCTATTGAGAGACCACCTACCTTATGTGACCACTTTTTGGCCTGCCCTGGGGGTGGTCTCTCAAAACAGGTTTTCCTGTATCCCCATTCACTTCACAAACTAAAGTAATAGCCTGTCTAAAAATGTGTCCTACTTTTCACGAAGTACTACAAAATCACATTTAATGCTCCTGGTGATGGAAACAGGAACTAGACATTTCACAATAGAGGTATTTATGGCTTTGTCATCCTAGTTTCTCTTAAGTACCATTTATATTGGTATGAACCCATTGCCACTTAAGACGCATGATCCAATTTCCCCGAGCAAAATCTGATTATCAAATCTGATCAGTAACAATAATATCTGTGCTTGTGAGCTAAGGTCAGCAAGTACTCGTACATCCCCCACAATTTGCCTAAAACAATTCAAGGAGAGCTGTTGGTTGTTTTGCCCCTGGACCAGGCTACACGTCCTTGCACCGAATCATTGAATTTTGCCCCTCCCAGTGCAGCAAAGATTTGTTCATTTGCTCATTCTAACAGCAGAATTTGCAATGAAGTTAAATGAACAGCTCAACTGCAATTTTCTCAAGGCAAGCACTGACAATACAACACATGTACTTAGGAGATTTTGCATGAACTACTGAAGAAGAATCTCATAATGTAGTAAATCCCTTGTGGTAAACTGTTCAAAAAATACAAACATTTTATGCTCTCTTTCATACCAGTAATTAAATCATAGTGACAAGGTTCGAAATTACTTTTTGCATACAACTTAGTAAGATGTGCTCATACTGTAACAATGAATGTCAGCAAAATTGTACGCTCAAATTGCGAAGAGCTTGAAAATGGAAAGAGACACACTAATATCCATCTCTCTGCAAAGCTGCAGTACTAGTGCTGATTTCACAATAACATTTCAGGTAATCTGAGGTATCCATTTGATGATAACATTCAAAGAAGACAAGTCTATTAAAACATGGGTCTATTGTCACTATTATCTCCAGAGAGCAACATTAACAATCCACATTGTTTCTTCCAATGGCCTCCCTTTAAGATAAAAGAAAGCACAAAGTGACAATATTATGTTTCTAGGAATCATGAAAACACTCTGGGACACATAAAATGTTCTGCAATATTAGCATGGGGAACCAATTTAGCTCTAACAATGAACAATTGAAACATCTCAGTGACACTTCACTCAATTGATGGATAACTTGGACCTCCCTTCAGAATTCATCATGATAAGCTCCTGATATGACCAAGGGAATTCCAACAAATCATACATTTCATATGTTAAGGGTTTCTGCCCCCTACTTATTGCCCCAATTGCATGGCAAATTATGACTGTTCCATCCGATGTGTCTTTCAAAAAATTATGCATACTGCGGTTATCAGCGTCCTTTGTTTCATGGAATGACAAGTCCATGTATTATCACTTCTTTCGTGATGCAAAACGCCTCTCTTGGGACAATTTTCTTTGAAAAAGTCACTTTATGTCAAATTTACCTAGCACCTTCCTGTAAACCGTGTTCCCTTGAAACAAAACCCATCAATTCTTCTCTGTAGCTTTAATTATCTACCTGTTCGGTGAAGAGCCACTATCATCCTTCATTAACTCATTCCATACCAGTCCCTGATTTTTCCGTATATTTACTTAGATTTAAGAAGACAATTGCCTATTTAAATTCTTCACGAAAAGGGCCTTCATTTAAGTACCAACATGCCAATAGTCTTAAGTCAGTGGTTCTGGCACTGCCTGGCAAGTCATGCTGCAGCTGCCACAAGGGCAGCTGCATCATGACTTGCCAGGCAGCGCCAGAACCACTGACCAATGCCTGTCACCATAGTATGGAATGAGTTAACTGCAGCCATTATTAATCACAGAGTTAGTGTACATGTGGACCTAATAACTGTATTTGATGGTCTCATATTGCAGGTGGGCTTAAACTACAGGTACATTTATCAGAGAAATAGGCCTATGCCATGAACGGGTGGTCTCAAATAATATGTAGTCTCTCATATTAGGTTAGCTTAAGAACAGGCTCATTAATCGTACGTATGCTGTTGACATAACTCGGGCATATTGACAACTTTGGTCTCACTGCTTCCCATCTAAGTGTCACACTGTAGCATTGAAAGAAAGAGTTGACATGTAAGGGTTAACTGACAGGGGCTGACATATGGAGAAACCCATCTTTGTAGCTGATCTCATAAAGGTTCTAGACTTCTACGATCAAAACATCCTGTGTTTTGAACAAGCACATAACCCGTAGCAATATTGAACAAGTACCACCTACACATAATTGTGTAACAATGTAGTTCAAGGGCCATCCATTGTTGTCAACATGGAAGGGAAAACCACAAATAACTATTTTTTATGACCCACCTCCCTCTTAAAGTATGCTAAAGTCAACATTCTTTACTCTTCCCCGATAACATAGCTACAGTATTTTTTGCGGTCAACACACATGTATTGGCACTGGACGTGTTACAATAATACATGTAGATAACAATACAAAATACATTGAAAAAGTAAAAATAAAACATTGGACAAGTTTTTCACTTTAACATAATTGGTCTGCCCAGATATATTGTATATACAGTGGTACCTGCTGTATGCAACCACTGCCGTGAGCAGCCACATTGCTTTTTGTGGTCACTAGGCTGGGACATAAGAGTAAATTTCTTTGTAAAATTTTACCTGTGGTGACAGGTCACCTGCTGTATGTGGCCACTTTTTCTTGGCAGAAAGGGTGGCCACATACAGTAGGTACCACTATATATATATATATATATATATATATATATATATATATATATATATATATATATATATACATATATATATTTCTCTCGCGCTACCTGCACCCCATGTATGTCTTGTCCACCTGCTGTAATATTGACGTAAATGGACAGTCTCAAGCCGTTAATATAAGGATGAGTGTCTGGTTCAGTGCTATTTTGAGGGTGCTTGTAAAGATTCTATCACAAAACAATCCATATGTATCAAAACTGCCACAAATTATACATTTTTGGAAAGCTAACAAACTACAGATTCGTTTTCTTCACTGTCCTGTGTGTTTGTTGTCCTATATTTATACAGCAATCACACCAGGTGCCGTCCTGTTTTCTAAAGAACCTTGAAGAAACTTGGATTCAACTTCTTTGTTTTCTGATGTAAAAGACATTAAATTTGTGGCAAACTGTTTGTAACAATGTAAACTTATTAGTAAACAACTAATTCCAATTTCAGCAGTTTCACGTGTTCTTGTCTGATATATTTGATTGTTATGGGGCAGTGAGTAATAACTCATGTATCTATATATTTGCTCTTGCCAATCTGTTATCGGGCAGATTTGCTGTCCCACAATGCTGTATCCATGTAAAGTAATCACAAATATTCCTTAACACAACTATTCCTTATTTTTTCCTAATGAGGTCCATTCAGGAATATCTGACTTGCAAATTACTTTCTATATATGGTTACGGAATCCAAATCATGATCAATTCAGGAAAATAAAACTCATAAAATTCTGTTTGGGGTTTCAATCAGGAAATCAAATGTTTGTGAATACAAATAATTATACAGCACATGCCTTTCAACAAAAATGAAAATGGTCCTATTCTTTACAGGATGCAGGGTCAAAATATCCTTCTAAACACACAACATGTGACTGGGATTCATGTAGGGCTGGGACCTCTTTCCCAATCGCTTTTTTTCCTGAATAAATATGTTTAAACCAAACACACTACATGTTAAGTCTTGTAGCTCAGTCATAAGACTGCAGATATCCTGGGGGGAGGGGGGGGGAAAGAAGGTAAAAGAAAGAGAGAATTGCCTGTAAGCGATACACTGCGTAACTACTTCTGGGACTTAAAACAAAGTAATTGACAGATATGTGTGCTCTGGTTGCCACCCAGCCTTAACCTGCCAGAGGATGAAGCTGTTCATGAGGCGTCATTGGCTTCAGCTTTCCCGTTAGGGGGAAAGCAAAGCCCTCAGTTAAGCTGGTAAAACCCACAATGTAAAGAGACGCTGGCTGCAAGTGGCTTCCAGCTCCGCATTTCAAAGCAACACAACCCAGTCAGCATAACATACTTCCAAAACAAACCACTTTTGCCCACGATGATGATGGAATTGTGCACACACATTATACAACGAGAATGTGACCAGAAGCTGAGTCAAGGTGGAAAAAAAGTGTCAACAACAACTTGGCTCACTCTTTATGACCACTTCTCAGCCCACTTGTCTTCCCTACCCTTAATTCGGAATCAAAACAGGATGAATGGGAGGTATTTGCTTTCTCTGTTTTATGAGTGAATGTCTCCAATCTTTTACGAGGCTAATTGTGGTCCAATAAACGTGTCTTCTCTGGGTTGCTTATCCTGGTTTCTGGGGCTTCTTCAATAACAACAGCCCCACCTTGTCCTATGTACAATAATTTTTCACCACGTAGCTTCTCTCTCTTCCTGTGTCTCTTCTGACCTTAATGTGA
This sequence comes from Hermodice carunculata, assembly GCA_964020975.1. Lineage (NCBI taxonomy): Eukaryota > Metazoa > Annelida > Polychaeta > Eunicida > Amphinomidae > Hermodice > Hermodice carunculata. The sequence continues at coordinate 10,612,072 of OZ026613.1, forward strand.
CAACACTTCCTTATTATCTAAGAATAGTCTCATTGGCCGAAATCAAAGGTAAAATATGCGGACACAGTACAGTTTTGCTTCCTGGATGGCACTGAAAGAAGTCTGTTTTTGTTAGCTTTTAGCAAAACATGTCGGGACAATAAAACACTATGCAGCAAGTTGCTGAATTGGGACTAACGCATAAACACGCATGGTCTTTCCATGAATAATAAAGAGATAAATTTGTTTTGAAAGTTTACACATAACATGAAGATAATCACATTAAAAAAAAAAAAGATCAAAGCTCAGCAGGAAATATATAATAAAAGTAATAAAGTAATTAGATTGAATAGCTCTTGGGTGTTAGGGATTTTTTTTTGGGGGGGGGGGCAGGGGTTTGTTGGTTTTTCTTGGGAAACGGAAGACTCAAATGGAAAATTAATTATTCAAAATTGAATGCAGACAGTATGTGTATCAGTTAATATTTTTCAGTGCATGTGAAGCAGGCGCTGGGGAGCACTTTTTCATGCAGCTGAATGCCTTGCCCAACAACCTGTTTTGAAAGCCATCTCCGATTCATGATTAATCTATTTCGAGGCCTGCTTCTGGCAACAGGAAGGGTACGCGTCACATCACTTTAATTATTCACTTCACAGACGGATCTTTCCCGAAAAGTCAGGAGATTTTTCCGGGGGCTTGCATGAGGATCAGACTGCATGCTGGGGTACGCATCACCGGCTTTGCCCCTTCCAGTTAGGAAAGCAATTCTGAACTGCTATTACGCATGCAACGTGGGGGCCTCCAGTTAACAAGTTTAAATATATCAAGTAGTTATATCAATAAGGTGGGGGGGGGGGGAGTGTAAAGGGGGTTTCCTTACTGGCATACTGGGCATTTTTATTTACCGTACAGTGCTTGTGTGCTGCAAGCCCCTTTATATTTTATACTTCACACCAGCTGATTTATTATTCAAAATTTTGTTATTTTGCATACTTTGTACCAGGGCAAAAAGTTTATTGCCGGCTGGTACCACTGTACTAGGACACCCCTAATGCCCTCTGCCCCATCATTAAGGCCTTCACAATCCACAAGGTTAAAACTGCATGGTGGCAACTTAAATATTTGTCAATTATTTTCATGTTTACTTTCATATCCAGGTCTAAAATAGGCCTGGTGTAATTCACAAAACAGGCGAATGTATCAGTGTGGCCTTGCATAATACAATGAATATCTCGCCCTGGGACCTGTTTCTCACAGGTGTTCTTTGATTACCTAAACTTCCTGTCAAGCTCAATTAAGCCACTGGTCAAATGCACCACTCTCACAACCACTTAATCTCACACATTGAATTCAACCTGGTACTTGTTAATGGATTCATTATATAACAATGCTGTGGATGACACTTCAATCTGTAAATTCTATAACGTAGAATTTCAGGTTATCGTTCTTGAAAGCACACATCATGGGGGAACAATGGACCTGGCATATATTTTGAATTTTTCCATTACCAAGCGTCCTTATCAAACGACCAGGAAACAACAGGCCAGATCGATCAGAGCACGTAAAAGGCCCGTGCTTCATGCGCGGGAACCACCACATATTTTCAACCATCTTTTCAGGTGGATCAGATAATGTACTGGTATCCAACGGGAGCCAATTTCTCGCAACGCACACGACCTGCGTCAAGGAAAGCTATTAGCTTCATCCATGCTGCCAAAATAGGTCTTACATGCAATTCTCCATAAATACCCTTTTTCTCTTATTACATCAAATTTAAGTAAAAACTTAAAAGCAGATGACAAGTTTGATACATCAGGGTGCTTGTGGGCGTTTAATAGTAATGAAAGGGCTCACAGGGGCCAAGTTGCTGTTATCATGTTTAATATATATTGCCAGGGCCCATTCAATGATTTCTGTGGATAGTGCTGAATCTGGAGCCGCAAGTCTGCGTCCACGACTCTAGAGGGCAAGCATCAAATTTTTCTCTCTTGGGTGATACCTGCTCTGTGATGGATGATTTGAGACCTACATCCTGAGACATCCATCCCCTCCTGTCTCTTGCCATCCATACAACTGTATTTAAAGGGGGGTAAGGGGGGTCCCTGGTATGCTGGTACAAATAATAATTTTGTCCTGGTACAAGGTATGGAAAATAAGAAAATGTACAAGTAATAGTTGGTATGAAGTACCAACATTAAAAGGGAATCCATGTAAATTAAAAGGGAATCCAGTACGCAAGTAAGGCAAATAAAAATACCCAGTATGCTAATATGGAAAAGCCGGTGAAACCCACCTATACGGGCAGAAGGAAGTTGCACAATGGAATAAATCACTATAAGCCTACACTTGCCTCCGTCATGCGCACACAGAAGCGCAGAGTACTTGTGCCAGTATAAGTGTGTTTCGCCGAAAACCCCTTACCCCCCCCCCCCCCATATTTCAGTAACAAAGGCCTGCTGGAGGGTCTGCTGTGTGGGATTGCCTGGCGAATCAGGCCTCAGCTGCCACAATGACAGCTGGAGCATGACTTGACAGGTAATACAAACACCAGCACCTTTAGACCAGCTAGACATATTGAAAGTGCTACTTGAACGGAAGAGCAGAGTTTTTAAGAAACTTGAAGATGTAAGTCTCATTTAACCATATCTACTTACCACATTAAAAAAAAATTGAAAATCTGTTGGTATACTACAGAAAGCCGAGGTCACTCTTTGTCAACCCATAGGAAAATTTGAAGTACAAGGTAGCTGTCATTAACCCTTTCCCCACTGGGTTACCACTGGGTCAACAGCCTCCCTTACTGTCATGCCATAGCTGCTGCAAGGACAGTTAGAGCATCACCAGCCAAATACAGCAAATGACACCAACTCAGCCCTGTGCCAGCTTATTATACAGGTGAACAAGGAGATAATCCTTTCCCATTTCGTTGAGGCCAACTCAACAGCTTGGTGTGGCCAAGGTGATCTGTTGACCTGGGCATGTTATTTTGATAGGTCTCAACTACAAGTCTCGTGCAAATTGTAACCAAAAACCGCAAAGCATACAGCAGTTGACCACCAACCAGTTTTGACCGGTTTCATGGGGAAAGGGTTTAAACAAGTTTCAGTGTACACCTACAAATCACTCCATCTGCTGCCAATCACTGGCATCTACCATCCTTCAAAGGCAGCAAAATGCAAGATTTTGTACTTCAATGGCCCACAGAGGGAAGGACGCCACCCAAGCGATCAATTTCTCTGTGACACTGGTGGGCGGGTGATGAAGACACAGTGTACAATCAAGATGCAAGTCACCCTTTACGTTCCTGTGGAGACTCCATTTATTAGCACACCCACGATAGTATAGCTGACACAAAGCCACACTATTCATCATTATAAAAAAGAATACCCCAAAAATGAAATACATAGGAAGGTTGACTCCATGATAAAATGACAAGGGCACTTTGCTGATAGATTTAATTCAAGATTTACTCCATTTATAACCCAAATGGGAATAAATTGGTATTGTTCACCTTATGGCTGGAATACAAATTGCCCCCAGGGGGCAAAAAACAATAAAGGTTTACCCACCTGGCCCAGGAGAAACAGATGATGATGATGCCCACGAGACAGAAGAGAATGATGACTCCTGCCAGCGCAATCAGAGCCCACCATGCTGTATCCAGCAGTTCTCCCTCGGGGGCACCCAGGCTGCGTGACCTTCCCGCTATCGCGTCTTGTCCTTCCCCTGTATTAACTGACGAAACTTCGGCAATATTTGTGGCCTTTAGTGTCTTTTTGATGGCAGTTTGTCCATTTGCTGCGATGAATTTTCTACAATTTGACAAGAGAGTTTAAAACATTAATGCTGGTCTGCGTGAAAGAAGTTAAATTTTGAGCTTCTTCAGAAATGATTGGTCAAACTATTGCCACTTCCCTTTTTCACTGATCAAAATTCCTGTTGTCACGATCACAATTAACTGTGTCACTTTTCTTCCTGCTTTCCTCTCCCACGTAACTGGGCTTTACAACAAACTGAATCAGCTACACAGGAAAACGTCGTCAATCTTTACACCTGCACACCAACTTTTTCCGCTGTCAGCAGTTAATCCAGATGTGACATAGTGTCTTCTACATTCCCAATATAAGCAGATCCATTATACACATCTTTTATATAGAATGCAAATATTTGTCTTCAAAGAGATGTTCAACCCCTGTCCTGTCTGGCAACCTGCAGGCAAAGAGCCTTCCTTACTCTAAGTTTGGCAATGCATTACGAATTTCTCGGGTGAAATCTTAAAATAGTGCTACACGGTAGGTCTGGCCATTCCCTTTGTCTATTGACCGATCATGTCGTTTCCCTCCCCAACTACTTTTTCTTCCGTGGTCATCGGCATGTTTGTCAACACATACCCGTCAACATTCCAGAGCTCAAAATAGGGAGGTTTTTGTAATTTTTTGAAAATTCACGAGGGTGATTTGTATTTTTTACAAATAATATTATAGAAAATACTCAATTTTCATGGGGGGGGGGGGGAGAATGTGCAAAATTTTGTACGTTAACTTCCAAATTTTGGATGAAAAAGTGGAATACATGTACTCCCACCATGGAGCTACTATAGTAGCTCCATGCTCCCACCTAATGAGGGAGACTTGACAGGTATGTCAACTAACTCATGTGTACCCAGTCAAATGGTAACTGCGAACAGTGCTCATGTCCATTTTATGGACTTCTGTGGTCTGCATTCAAAGTGTAGTCATGGGATTATATTGTAAATGTGAAACGAAACTGATTTTTTTTTTGGTCATTTTTTTACTTTTATTATTGTATATTTGGTTTGGCAACATTCCACATGTGTGGATCTAGCCAGAGTTCATATATATTGTGTTTACACCCAATGATGCGTGAAGCCATACTTAAGAGTTTTGTTTCAAAGTAACAAGCCTCCTGGTTCAAATTGACAGGACCACTCCTGCCTGAGGTTAACAATCCACAGTAAATACTCTATTAAACATACATGTAGAATAAACAAAATCTGAATTGGCTGAAGACGGAGTTACTGTTTTTCTCTCGTTGTTGGGCAAATTTACAGGAGTGGCCATGACATGGCTGGCGAACAAGTTATTATTTATCAATCACAAGGAATATTTGTTGGTGGGGAAAATTACTAATGGTCATTTATGATTTCTCCATCAACAACAATCCATCGTGCGAGAAAAATAATAACTCACCCTCACGCATGTTCCAGTACCTATTTAGCAGCCCTCAAAACCGACAAGAAGGAAAGTTGTTGACCTGTGTGTGTATGCAGGGCATTCAGTCTTCTTTTTAACCTCTAATTTATGACTGATTAAAAATCCTACTTATTAACAAGAAATAGAAGTAAAGACATTCAAGCAGGTGCCATTTGAAATGTAGTCAGTTTTGGCCACATTGAAGATGAGCGAGCTAAGAGACGGACAGCTACATAGATATGACACGGAGTCTACTCACTCGTTGATCGTCTTGGCCTCGCATGGTTTATTGGTTGTGGGACTGATGCAGGCAAACCAAACTTGAGTGCTGAAACCAAGTAAACAATGACTGTAAAGTTATGAACATTCTTCCTGTGAACTACTCTCAGAGTCACACTGGCTGTTGCAGTTATTCCCCCATAGATTTTTTTCTTCGTTTTCATAACAGTCATATTTTAAAAGCTACTCATCAAGCTGCATCAGAGCAGGAAATACAGAACACACAAAATCCTTCACTGCATCATCAAAATGCAAAACAACAGGCGTATTGCTTTTGTGTGATGCCTATCCAAATCATATACAAGTACTGTAAATCGACTTATTTTCCCTTGTACATGTATTCATTTTCTTGGGCTTTGCATTTCAGACACTTTACTGCAGTTTTTATTCCATTATATCTTGGACATATGTCCTAAGAAACCTAGATCAAAATATTATTTCATTGCATCTTTTTTTTTTTCTTTGTCCACGGTTTTGCATTACAAGCAAAAATAAGCAAAGATAATTAGTGTGAGATTAAGTGAATTTACAGCATATACGGTTCAAACAACTCCAAGACTGATATGCCAAGCAACACAAACTTATCAAAACTGAACTGCTGAATGCACATCTTGAAGTCTGATATTGCAAAACTTTCTCTTTTTTTTTTTTTTTTCCCCCATCGGACGACTCAAGCCAGGTGGTGTCAGTAACAAGATGGTGTACTCACGCGGGCTGCTGTTCCTTAGAGCCCTGCAGGCTGTAGTAGTTACCTGGCACCACTTTCTCAATGACAATGATCTGTTCGCTCAAGGCTTGCAGAGCTCTGAAATTTTACAACAAACATTAACTGAACATCTTGTAGAAGTTTTTTTTTTTAAATAATAAACGTGAATAATAAGCATGCACACAGATTTCATAGATAGAAATAGATAAGTGATTCTGTCAACTGATCCGATGAAAAAACAAAACAAAAAAACCATTGACATATCACGAGGAGAAAGTTCCTGAAAAAGACCTTATGAATCATGAAAAGAAGCGCTTTGGATGGCTAGACTTTGTATTGATACAATATGCTGTTTACTCGTAGTACACGTATTTACAAGTGAACCATTGTATCCTCCTGATCACATATTAAGACATACGGTTATGAATGTACAGGGCTAGGAATTAAAATTCCTGTGAGCCCATCGTCTGGTTAAAATGAATATATTAGCAGCAGAATGAATACATGTATTATGCAATATGGGTAATCTGAGCCAGACAAATACCTAACAAACAGTTTCTTACTTTGTATCAAGACAAAGGTTCCTGTCATCGGAGTGAGCTTTTTTTTCTTTTTCTTTTTTTCTTTTGGAGCGAGGGGAGAGTTGGTACATGCTTACACAATTTATTCATGTTATCTGCATGAATTAATCGGTCATTTTTAATTCACATCCCACTAAAAGTCCAAACTCAATAACAAACAAACAAATTACCAATATGCAATACCATTACAGTGGTCCCTGTCTTGAGAGACCGCCCCTTGGGCAGGTCAAAATGTGGTCTCTCAAAACAGGTGGTCTTTCATCAGAGGTATAATAACATGGAAAAGATAGCACAGTGTTTTGAGAGAGTGGTCTTAAAAAGATATGCGGTCTCTCATTGGAGGGGTCTCTCAAGACAGGTACCACTGTAGTTTATGATAACGTGAACATTTCCAGCCTACCATGGGTTAGTATCATGTGCAAAGAAATGACCAGTTTTCACTTACTCTCTCAGGGCCCCTTGTTTACTGTATACCTCAACTGGTTGTTGCTTGTCGATGTTGAGCACCAAACGATCTTTGTTTCGAATCAGGTTAATCTAGGTACGAAATTAAAGATCTTTAGTAATGGCACAAATTGCATACCATAGAATTTTTTTGTCCTCTTGTGACTGTTTGAAGATCAAGTTATGAACTATTATGTCACATACCTTTTTCATTTCAGTTAAAACTCTGTATTCAACTAAGAGGACTGGTTTATTAATTTAGCACTGATACAATATATTAAACACTAAGAGCTACATTGTCTCTCTTTACAGACAACTGGTCTATGGTGGTTAAAAAGTTATTTTTACAAGAATCAGATGTTTAAAAGGAATAAAAAATCTAAATCCTTTTGTCTTTTCTTGTATTTCCTTTTTTTTTAATTTCAATTTTTCTTTTTTTTTTCAAAGCTGGGTATAAGCGACCGTTTGATGGCAATATGCTGCTTACATAAACATGAGCCACGCTTTCTGGCTTGCTTGCTAGTGAGGAGTTGGTGTTTTGTGCATAAACATCAAAGTAGAACTGCTGCTGGTCGCTCGTGAAGCTGCGGGTGTTATAAATGCTGCCGTCCTTTTTCAGTATCAGGAATGGTGGATCCTTTGGACGCGCCTTGTCCGGATCTTTCATCCCGTACATGACCAGTCCACTATGGCCCAAATCTGGGTCAGTAGCCTGAAAAGCATACCAAAAGTATAAATATATTTATTTCACATTATATCAGACAGTCTCTTGAAACCATCATCTTCAGATCTTATTATTTTTTCTTACAAACTGCATTTCATAAATGCTGGCTGTATGTTGCTGCTTGCTAATAAAATCAAAAGCAGCAGCTGGCTACACTTGCCCCTAGCTCCTCTGAATCAAAATTCATCAAAAATCAGATTAAAAAATTCAACATGTAATGATTGTTTTCACAGTATTTTAGACCTATGATGTTCAAAGTACGGTTCTAACTTGAAGGCTCACTGAAATGTACTTTTGGAAGCACCCAGGGCACTTCTATAGAGGAATGCGATACGTTTATAACTTTTCTGGTATGACCCATGAAATTATACAGTTCCCCTTCAATACAGTTTCTAATTTTTTCATGGCATACGCATAATTACCCTACGTAAACCATGTGCAATTATCTATACTTACTGTGACTGACATCACAAACTGGAACGGTTCTGCCGAGGCTGAAATTGCTCCGTAATAGGATCCCCTGAGTGTGTCAACAGCGGGATATTTGGGGAAGATAAACTCGGGCTTGTTGTCGTCGACATCCAGCACCATGACGATGACCTGTGCCTTACTGAAGGCATTGCCACTAGACGCTACCAACAGAAATAACAAATTGAAAATACCACCACACAAATATGACCTTTCATATCAAAATGGGACGTCCAAGGGAACTCAGGGGGTGACTACATTACATTTTTTAAGTGCAACCACCCATTTATTGTCCCCTTCTTTTGGGACATACCCACTATGTATTGGGTTATCTATGTTACATGCTGGTTTGTTTGTTTTTTTAAGTACAACCACTCATTCGTTGAAGCATCTACATTTGACCTTCAAGGACAAAACTGAACCCTATTTATAAAAACAATATTCCACACACAAAATCTAGAGTACTGTTGACTTGCACTATTAATTACCTTGGTGCAAAAAGACCCAAATATTGTGGCTTTATAAACAGTCAAACAAAATCATGCAACAACAGGTTTTATTTCAAGCCTTATACATATAGACTAATATCACTTGATCCCAGCTCATTGGGCTGTTCTGCAAGCTTTTTACATGATATTACTGAGTGTGGTTTCCTTTTTTTTTTTGCATCTCAGTGAAAAAATGTATATAAATTAACGCTTAAAGTGCTGATTTAAGACTGAGTCAACAGCTTACCTCGGGGCAAGGTGCCCCGAGGAAAGTTGTTAACTAAATCTACATTTTGTTTTAGACAAGGCTTGCTTGAAAGGTATCTTCACGAGGAATTTGAATCTTTTAACCATTATCACGATTATATGACATTGTTTAACAGTAATAAGAAAACAACTATAGCTGCCGTGATCAGCACTTTAAGGGATAAGTAGGGAAGGCTACGTCAGATGATGTGAACAACAATTGCACAAGTTTCAGATAATTCTGGCTTGGGGTTCTGGCAAAAAAAAAAAAAAAAAACGCCAATGGTGGCAGCACCAGTCAAGTACACACAGTCATCCGAAACCTGGCTGCACTTGTCAGCATAATGTTGCCTTGTGACAGGAAGGAGACAGGCAGGCCATTAGGCAGGGATGAATGACCAGGATCACTTACTCTGTCGCTTTCTCCTGACTGAACCGGATTCCTTTCTGACTCCAATGGTGATATTGTACTGAGATTTCTTTTCCCGGTCCAACTCCTTCTGCGTGGACAGGACACAGTCCATTCTGTTTCTTGGATTTTCAACTTTAAACGTATCTGTTAAGATAATACAGTAGAGAAACCGTCAATGGATGCATACCTGACACAAATCAATTTACTGGCACCAAGGTGGAAACGTTGCCACATCGTTGCATGTACCTTACAACCATACAATTTATCAGATGTAATAATACAATCAGTCTTTTAATATCAAGGGGAAACTGACCAAAAGTCATGCACAAAGTACAAAGGAAGTGATCTTTCTACGATCTCCAAAGGGTATTTTTACTGCAGTAGATTAGCAATGATCCTCAACTGCGAATGTTCATTCACTCCTGCATATAAACACAGAAAGCAGACCGTGCCCTTAACATGTTTTATTGCTGGGAGTATGCCCCCTCCACTTGTAGCCCCTGTGACCCAGATAGACATAATGACCCAGATGTGTTACACGACACATCCTTAGGTCCTGATGCACAAGTATGAAGTAGGATGTTCACAAAATAAGTCAATCGACGAAAAAGCTCAGACATAGACGTGTGATATGCACAGAAAAATGGCCAAAATAAAAAGCAGTCACTGTAAATGGCTTAAATTTCACTATATTCTTATTTTTGTTTATTTCATTCATGGCACAAAAACCATGAAAATAAAAACACAGTGAAATAGTATTTTAACATTGTTTGAATAGGAATTATGTCCAAAATAGTGAAATTAAAGCTACAGCAGCATGTCAAAAATACAAAAAAAAATGAAATTCAAACACAAGAAAATAAAGCAATTTACAGTAAGTTTCTGCCAACCTGTCAGGATGGAGCAGTATACAACTGTGAGCATGGACACATACACAAAGGGTAAAAGCCAAAGAAAATAACACTGATTGCCAGCAACTTACTGTCATCATTTCCATCAATAATGAAGCAGTATCTCTGTGTGACGTTCTTCGGTACCTGCACTCCCAGAGTCAACACTTGCGTGCTAGATGCAATGTTTTCCTTGACCTTAGCCCTACAAATCGTGAGAAATTTAAAAATTACCACAAAGATTTAGTTTTTACCTCCTTTCTTGCTAGGAGGTAAAAAGACTTGCATTTTCACAAATAATGAGTAACTACAGCGTATCTGGTGGGCTCTGTCAAATGAAGCAATCTCTAATAAAGCAAGCCACCATATGGGGGGGGGGGGTCTTTCTAGAGAGGGACACAAATGGACATGCAAAAACTTCTCCATCAGAACGTGGCTTGATTGGCTAGACTTTGATGCCTGGGGCTTTAAGTTAGAAGATTAGATAAACTATATTTTCCATCGGTTTTCCAAACATACAACAGAAGTGTACCTCTATGTGACATAAATGTAATCCATAATGACAGGCAAACAAAGAGTATGGATGTAATAAAGGAAATGGTTTCCCATTGCTTTCAGAGAGACCTCTTTCAAGAGCTGAGACCCTTTTCCTCTTAATTTAACAAGCCCACATTAGATAGGACATTGCCACAGGGCTGTACTTACATGAAGAGAGGCTGCTTGAAGCCCAGAATGCTGGGACTGACCACAGTATGGCGAATGACATTAATGGTCACCTGCACCTTGACAGTACGCGCTGGAACACCCATGTCTCGTGCTATCATCTTGAACTGAAAACAAAGCGAGGGTTCTCTCAGATGATTTCTCACCGTTCTATTGTGATCGAATGCCTGGGGTGCTTAGGACATTTTCTGAATGTAAGACTCAAGTTCATACCTGTGCTTTGAATATCATAACAATATTTTTGCATGATTAATGACAAAAATGTACACATATACATTATCTTAGAATTTTCTGGGTTATTAAAAACAGGAGGTGGGCACTTCATGGAGGCAGGGATGCCAAACAGGGATAATGCAGTGCCAATATTTCAATCATAAATATTTTGGCTTCAAATATATGATGCCAGATCATGTTTAATTTCGGTGCATCACTGACTACAAAAACAGACTTGAGTGTATTAAAACTGCACATTAAAACTGATGCTTTAATGACAGCACGTGTAATTTTTCCTGTTTACACAGAATGTCAATTGTGGACAACAATTACGATATCAAGAGATATCAGACACTTAAAACCAGAAAAGTTTAACTTAGTACATATGCAGTATGTGTGTTACTTTGCTGTCCATAGCACACAATATGTCAGACTTCTAAGACATTCATACAGGACACAAAAAAGGGGTCAATGGATTAACCCCTGCACTTCTACACTTCACATACCTTATACTGAGGACTCTGATCCAAGTCATTGGTCAGTGGCTGCCTGATAAACACGCGTCCATCTTGACTATTGACGTCAAAGAATTTCCTGGCCATCACCCCATCGCGGTCACTCTCGTCAATCTTGTATGTGACTTTGCTGTTGGGAGTCTGGAGATGAAAACAAAAATTCCTTTAAAATTGCTCAGGATTAAGGAAGCAATCAACAGCTAAATATTCACAAATACCAACATGTCTACAGTAGCAAGGGCCAGGAGACTGCCCAGGTCAACAACTTTCCTCGGCACCTTTGGGTACAACTGGTCCAAAGCATGCCAAGGAAAGCTGTTGACTTGGCACTGACAGATTTACATGAAATGTTCTATGTTTATTCTCTTTAAAAACAAAAAGTAATAGATGTGAAAAAAAAGGATTATTTTGTATTACATTATGTATTTTCCAAGTAAGTTCTGTATTATTTGGCATAGTATAGTATACTTTCATGTGAGTGGCCATTTTTACTGAAACTACGAAAGTGATCAATGGAAGATTTTTGACAAAATAACATACACTGGAACTGGGTTGATGTCAATGAAATAAAATCATTGATCCCTTTTACAAGTAGAAAAGCCTACACCACACCAAAAAAAAAAATATCTCAGCAACATTTACATTTGGCTGTTTGGCAGCGTCTTTGTCCGTGGCAGTGACCTTCAGAACGGTGGAGTTGTAACCTGGCCGTTCGTCCACTTTAGTCACATAAGACTTCACAGCGAACTCTGGTACATACTCGTTGCGCAGGACATTAATGCTGACTGGTACAGTTCGCTGTTTTGGTGGCATGCCCTGATCTGTGGCTGTCACAGTCATCTGTAAGTACACAGCAACAAATATAAATACTGTGGACGTAATTATGATGCCCCGCTCGTTGTGTCTACTTCATACCAGAAATCTCTTCATGCAAAAAATAAAAAATAAATAAAAATAGTAAACCTTAATAGTATATGTTCAGTTTGATTTTTCACTTTTCTTTTTAGATTTTTATTTGATCTTTTAAGGGTGGGGGGCTGCATTCTTGTGCCACAATGCAGGTCTTCTCACAAATCACTTTATGTTTGTTTTACAACTGTGTGATGTTTGGTCGAGTTCTACCTGAATTCTGTCTGTGGTCATATTTAAACTATGAATGTGACAAACATTCTTTTTTTTTTTTTTCAAAGCATATAACATATAATGAGTCACATTAATTTCCTACCTCAAATGTTTTGGTCTTGGGACTCTGCTGAGATGACAGAGACTGAGAGATCGTGATTCTTCCATTGCTAGGATTGATGGCAAAGAACCTGGATGCATCCTGGGTTTTGGCAGTCATGGTGTAGACAAGCTTTCCACTGGGAATCTACAATACAAAAGTAAACAGCGTTACTTCAGACTCGGGATGTTCCATGTCGCAACCAGGCTGCTTCAGTGCCTAGGACTTGAAAGCGATCCAAGTGTAGACAGCTGGATAGCACTTTGAAGTGTCAATTAATATCCTGAATATTTATCCGTAGAGAAAATGCTCATTCAGATACAAAATTTCAACCAGATGACATGTTACAAATACATTTACTTTTGGCCCTTTTTAACTTTTCATTGTTCAGAAGACATTAAGACCAAGTCAACAGCTTGCTTTGGCCTGTGTTGCCCAGGCCAAAGAGAGCTACTGACATGGGGCATGACACTACGACACGTCTTATCTATAATTCTCACCAAAAAAATCTGATCTGTATTATACAGAAATTAAGCACAGAACATTACAACAGACAATTTACATCCAGCCAAGTTTAAGGTATTTTGAACAGGAGTTAAAGGTGAAACATTTACAGGTAACACTGAATACACCCAGTCTGGCAGAACATGGACATTAGCTTATGTGTCTCAAAACGGTTTCTCCACTGTCAGCTGTACATCCTGCAGGGCTTACCCTGTCACTGTCTTTGTCCTTCGCCTCCACCTGGATCACCATGTTATTGGGTGGTGATGCCGCGTGGTACTCTCCAATGGTGACGTTGTAGGATTCCTTGTCGAACGTTGGCGCATTGGGGTTCCTCTCTACTTTGATGACCAGGGTGGTTTTGTCCGTCTTGGGAGGCTCTGCTTTGTCCTTGGCCAGTATAGTCAGCTGTGCAAAGCAGAAATTAATCAAACTTAGAAATTTGTACTTTGATCACGTATATTGTCAGGCACAACACACTGCATCTTAAAACTCAATACATTGAAACCTGTAATGTCAGATTTCAGCCATGACAACACACTTGCTACACACCCATTCAAGACCTGTACTTTATGTAAAGAACTGTCTTACTGATTTCATATTGCCTTGCCAGTCATGCTGTAGCTGTCATTGTGGCAACTGCAGCATGACTTGCCTGTCAAGTCTCCCCCCATTTGGTGGGACTCTGGCACTTTTCAGTTGGACTTTGCAGACTTTTCATCTGAAATTTGACCTGTTTTGAACTATCTTCCACCTTGAAAATCTATTTCTTCTTTATTCTTTACAAAATACAGAATCTCCCCCATAGAAGCAAAAATTCAATTTCTCATCAAAGCATGTTGATAGGTATAACCTGACATGCAATGCGGTGTACAAACTACCAACTTCACATCAGTTATTTCTCTTCTTGTACAAGAGCTGTTTCTATGAAGAATGTGAAAAAAGATTTTTTTCTTAAATCTACGTAATACACATAAAAAATACATGTACTCCTTACAAGTTGCAGTAAGATGGACAATAAACTGTGAGTCTTTACCAAATTTTCCAGTAAAATTTTCTAAAATGTTATTATTGAGTCCCAAGTAAAGCAAAGTAAACGTCTCTCTCCTCTGTTTTGACCATCATACACCATGACCACAGACCTGATAAATGAGTCACTTGCGCTCACAGCTCTGTGTGATTGCTCTAAAAAGTTTAAAGGCCATTTTTCATGCATATTTTTTGAGTCAGAAATATAGAAAGCGCCACTTTGTTTCAAATAAAACCCATGGAGATTCTTACCGTGTACTCAGTGCCAGGACCACGGGCAAGATCATGTTTAACGGTGACTCTGCCAGAGTTCTCTCCAATAGCAAAGTACTCCGAGGCAGGTATGGTTCCTGTTATGCTATATAAGATGTCATCCTGCAAACAACAGCAATTTCAGATTGACATGCAAGTTCTGAAATCAGCTCTAAGTGTGATACACTCTTCACAAATATTTTCAAATATGATTAAAAAAAAACTTTAAATTTCCCACTCAAATAGACTCAGTGATAGGGTTAACGAGTTCAAAAACTTAATATTCCTTTTTTAACCCTCTGGGTCCTAAGGGTTTCGTAACTCAATGTATTTAGGGCTGATACATCGGCCCTCAAGGTTCAGAGGGTTAAAAGTCCAGCTTTACAGAAATTTATCACTTTATTTGATATACTTTAAAACACATTTTGACACACTATATGGTCCTTTAACTTTGAAAATGTATGTGCCTGAAACATATTTCTACTTTCCTATGGCCGACAGCATTGTACATAGAACAGACAAGAACAGAGACCGTTACATCAACAGGGAAATAATATAATTTCCCACTTCACGTAATAGATGCTTTTCCTGTCCTATGGCTGACTGCATCAAAAATGACAGACAAGAATGGAGACAATTACATAAATAGGGAAATAATGTAATTTCCCACTTTATGTAGTGGTAGTAAATTGTACATTTTTTCCAAAAATTATAATTATGATTAGTTGCTGTGGCCTCAAGGTCTCTTTTAATCATACAGACCAAATGCCTTTCATAGGCCTGATGACATTACATAATAACACAGTGAAACCTGTCTTGAGGACCACCCTGGGGCTGACCACATTGTGGTCTCTCTACACAGACAGTCACTCCTAGGAGGTATCAATAAATAACATGAAAAGTGTGACGTGAAGATCTTATAAAAAGCTGGCTTCTCAAGGCAAGTGGTCTCTGACTTGAGTGGTCTTTTAAGAAAGGAACCATTGTAATTACTTACATTGTCCTTATCTTGGGCCTGAATCCTGGTGACCTCACTGTCCAGAGGTTGGGTTTCATCGATGGTAACATTGTAGTAACGTTTTGCAAAAACAGGTGGATTCAGGTTGCGCTGCACGTCGATCTTAACTGTCGTTCTATCCTGCAGTGGTGGGTTGCCAAAGTCCCGGGCTATAACGGACAGCTGTAAAACATGGAGGTATGACTGGTTAGACATTTCCATAGCTTGTACACTTGATTCAAAATGGACAAGTGTCTGCAAAATATACTCCATTTATACAATCCAAATTATCATTGCTCCCTATATATAACCCAGGGAATGTAAAATGCCGCTTTTTCATTTCAAACATGCTATGATCAGTATTCAAGCAATGTTACTGTTTTTTTCTATTAGCAAAATAGGATCAAATTTGTTTTCTTTGCCACTTTTGTTGCTTCAGTTAATGCACCCAAGGTGAATGTGTTTTAGAACACATTATACATAGACAACCTATTTTAGAGATACACATCATGTACGGAAAAAAATTATATGTCCAGCTATTAGTTTGTGCCTAAAAGATTGGTGGATTTGAATAAAAGTTGTAAGACAAAAAAAAAAAAGGGATTTTCCAACACGTTGGTCCATAATTATGTATATAAACACACATACATTGTACAGTAATATTTACTGCACATTAGAACTAAAAAAAAAATTAAATTAACAAAAAATTAAAAACTCTGACTACATAACACACAGAAACACGTGTAATCCATGAGACAGGTGTCCCTGGTCATGAGTTACGCCATACCCAACTGATATGCCAAGTATAACAACCTCTGCCATCTATGGTATGCATACAATTCTATTCTTTCATCAAAAGACCTATCTATACTTGCAACAATGCTATAATTGCTCATGTCTAATCTGCACCAACAACTTTGTAGATTGATTAGGCAAAAAAAAAAAGTCTGTGTTTGGGGTTTCCCTACCGACCCTTGCCCAAACCCCCCTACCCTAAAACTTTTTATTGATTTTCAAAAAAAAAAAAAAAAATCTAGGCAGATTTTCTTCATGAAATGTACAATTTAGCCACTTTAAGTTACTTTTCTTCTGTTTTCAGAGCAAAAATTTAAAAAAAAAAAAAAAAAGCCTACCTACCTACCCCATTTATTTTTGGCATGTAACCTCAAACACACTATTTATTTTCTTTGGCCTTAAATACAGCCACATATCATCTGGTAGAGTTAAAAACAAAGATGGTATGCTCACCTGGTATTCAGTTCTCTTCTGCGCTTCTGTCTCTAGGTTGGCGGTGACAGAGACGGCGCCGGTTGTGGGGTTGACGTAGAAGTATTTGTCCACATTGGTGGGTATGGAGTCCTGTGCTGCCAGTATATACTGTATCCTGCCACTGTCGCCACCCTGTAAAAAGGTACATTTGTATATTGTAGCAAACACATAGCAAGTGCCACTAGCCTGTAAGATTGGTCCTATATTTACATTTATCAGTGCAACTCTAGACTCTTACTTCATTTTTAAGTGCGAGTCTGACAAGTTTTCCCCTCAGCTAGGCTCACAAGAGACTGAAGTTTAATGGATGTTGGAACTGCTTCTTATACCAGTGTGTATACCCCAGGGTCACACCGGCCTTAGTCTGCTAAACAGGCAAGTCATTTCTTCTCATTTTTTCCATTTATTTGGCCTGATGCTGAGGTTCTACCTTACATTCTTAAAAGCTGACTGTTTATTTTGCCACCTTGACCTGAAGACACAGATATACATACATGATTAGGCCAGTAAAAACAAATGAAAGTCCCATCCAATTCCCTTTCATTTCATGTTCAAATTTAAGAAATGCTGTGTCAAGGGCTTCAATTAGAAATGCTTGATAATTTACAAAATACAAACATGATAAACAGCCACCCATATTTTTCATTTCATGTCACTCAAATAAAAAAAAAAATCTACATTATTTCATTTCCTTCAAACTAAGCTTGTAAAATGATGTTACAGCAGTGAAAAAAGAGGCTTTTCCTACACATTTAAACCATTCTCTCATTTTCTTGCCTGCTTAGCTGCCCTTCAAGTTCAATACGTTTCTGAGTGACGACTAAGACCAAAGTCAAAAAGAGAAAAAGAAAAGTGCGGCAGTCTGCTAAACAGGCAAATCATTTCTTCTCATTTTTTCCATTTAATTCATCTTCACTGACCACGTCCTTATCGGTAGCGTTGACATATGTGATAGGAACTCGCAGCTCCTGGGTCTCCTTGATCTTGACATCATAGGTGTCCTTTGCAAATATTGGCTGGTTCTTATTGCGGGTCACAGTCACCCGTACCATTGCTACAGTTGTCTGGACTGGATTACAGGAATCGTAGGTGACCACACGGATCTAAAGAACATAAATAAACATTCCTCTTACCAAAACTTGACACCGGATTTCTCATCAAGTAGCATGCACACATTTACATTCACATTTTTGCTGGATTCATACCACGGCCTGTTTTGAAATTTTTTTCATGATTTGAAAGAACAGTATGTTACATATATGGCCCAGAAAAGAAATCTAGTTGATGCTTAGACTTGGGTCTGACGTACAGGACCACATACAAATAAACATTTTAAAAGAATGAGCATTTCTAAGTTCTCTTTGAATGCGTTAGATAATTTATAACTACGGTATCGTAACTTACAACTGCTATCGTGACAGAATATTTCAAGATCAAATATTTTGCAGCACGTCAAGCAACGGCCACAGACAGCAACCTACATCATAAGACATCTGGATGTTCTCAGTCAACAGCTTCTTCAGTCTGATCACGCCCGTGTTCTCATCGATCATAAACATGTCTTTGGCTCGTCCATCGCCTGCAATGCTGTACTTCACTGGACACTGAAAATTTTTTTTTAAAAAATGAATCAAATAATGAATTTTCTAAACTCTTTCAATTATACATTTTGGACTGAGTCAAGAGCTTTCCTTGGTGCACTTTGGGTGATTATATTCTGTATAACTATAGGCATGCTGGTACTTGAATGAACGGTCTTTTGATGAGGATGTTGAACATGAATCTACCACCTTTATGATAATTCAGAACAGTTTGTTTTCAGTAGTTTGACTTCAGTCGCAAATGGCATTGAAAGAGTTAAAATATATAAAAGTGAACTAAAAAGAATGTGTATTTTCAAGGCAATACAAGGGTATGATGCGCCTGCTAAAGGCCCAACTCATGCTGGCAATATGTCACCTAGATACGTTTGCACGATTTTTATATTCTGCTGTAGACAAAATAAAACAAAAAATTTTCGGGAACAAACATCATTTGATATACCTGTCAGAAAAACATACAAATTCCTTTGATGTGTGCAGTATTTGTTTTCACATCACTAAAACTGCAAATGGTCACCAGTTAGTTACATCAGGAAAAGTTAATATCAATACAGACTTTAGATCTGGCTATTAGAAAAACAAAAAAAAGAAATCAAGATTCATTCATACTTACATCTTTATCGTAGGCACTGACTGTAATTATGACAGCGTTCTTTCGTGTGTTTTCAGCCAGATTTTCAACCTTGTATTCTGATCGGTTGAAGACGGGAGTGTTCTTGTCTCTGGTTACCGTGACAACAGCCTGGCTGGCAGCGGTCTTTGGTGGGATGCCATGATCACTTGCCCTGATATCAATCTGAAATTGAAGGGTCACAAAGGCTAGTTTTTGGCAGGATTTTACTGCTTAACATTGTATCATCAATTTTCAAGTGAAAACCAGCTGACAGGTAGAGTCTCAGCTTGATCTCCCTCATGAATTAATAGACAGGTTGAGGCATGTTTACATAGGTACCAATCTATAATGATATAATTCTGTATGGAGAAAAGTTTCCCTTGCATGCTTATATGCCAAGTGACTTGCATATTCACTAAAAACAGACTTATAAAAAAAAGAAATGCCATTGGGAAAGATGGCATTGCCTTACATGAATCCTTTTAGAATACAAGACATTGAAGAAACCACTCAGTTGTCATATAGTAAGGATATTTGATAGGACACAACAGTATAGATAGACAAAGGGACAATAAGGTGTTCCATCACAAGTACTTCAAGACCGACAAATTAAAGTTACACTGCTCTGAACATGTATCCATGAAGCTCCACTTGCTGTAAAACTCACCACAAATTTGTTTATGGAAGTTCCGGTGAGCGACTTTCTGAGAGCCATCACTCCAGTAGTAGGGTTCATGATGAAGTATTCCTTCGCCTTGTCATCCCCTGTGATGCTGAATGTGATCTGCTTATTTGGTCCCTAAATAAGTACACAATAATTCCTTTTAGCTTTCTTCCACCAAAATTGACCCCCAAAACGCCTGAACGTAAAATGCTATCTGCTTGAAAATAAACTGCTCACTCATGTGAAATACATTCCGAGTGAGAATCGTAGATGAGTCCTAACAGGAAGTCATGCTCCAGGTCAACAGTTTTCTTTGCCATGTTGCCCCGAATGGAAAGAGTTAATGTTTAGTCACCTCCACTCAAACCATGTATGTCTATACATACATGTACATGTATGTGCACGTCAACTGCCAAAACATGGCTTTTAAGTTCTTTCAATGAAGAATTTCAATCTAGTGTCATTATGATAGTAATTTTGATGAACATGACTCATTATAACAATTTTGATGAGCATAACTCATTCTTATAGTAATTCGGATGAGCATAACTCATTCTTATAGTAATTCTGATGAGCACAACTCATTCTTATAGTAATTCTGAGGAGCATAACTCATTCTTTTAGAATTCTGATGAGCATGACGATTGATTATCATGATGATGGTCAGACAAAAAGTTAACAACTTGACATAATATGCACTTCGTACCTCTGGATCGTCATCTGTGGCTTTGACGGTCAGGATCGGTAGACTGGGTGTGAAGGTTTCTGCAATTTTGGCCACAAATGAACTTGGGTTGACAAATGATGGTGCGTAGGTGTTTCGGTTAACACTGACGGCCACTTCGGCCTCACCTTTCTGTTGTGGGCTTCCTTGATCCCGTGCCACCACACGAATCTGCGACAGTCACATTTCATTCTCAATAACTCACCAAAAAGTTATCATAATAGGAATACCATTGCAACCACCACCCCCGACATATTTTATCTATTGCATGTCATTTAACACCCCTCAAAAAAAAACAAACAAACAAACAAACAAAGAGCTACAAAGACTTAGCTAGCTGCATAAATAGATTGAAATTTTCCATGGTAAAACTTGATCAAGTGGGTTGTCTTCAACTGAATCTGTACAGTACTCTTATTAACACTGAGATTACCTCTCTTGGTCTCATTCCTGATGTTTTTTTTTTTTTCGGTGAAGCACTATCATCATTTTGAATAGTTTTCTTGGTCTCATGCATGCCTGGTGGTTTTTGCATACAAATCATTCCTGCTGATAAAATGAGCAACAGTCTCATCACATTCGTGCAGAAAGTACCAAATGTTTCAGTATAACTTGTCTGAGGACTTACCGTGTAGGTCATCTTTTTGGTAGTGTCACCGTACAGAGCCTGCCCAATGGTGATGTCGCCTGTACTGGGATGAATGTAGAAGTACTTAGGAGCACCATCGTCACCCACAATGTCATACGTGATCTGGCTCTTTGGTCCCTGAAAACACAACACGCAATTCTTTTCATTTATTCTTCTTTACTCCATGGGCTAAAATTCATAAAATTTAATTCTGTAAAAAATTCTTAAGTTATTTCAAGCTATAGTACATTGAAGACAAATGCTCAACAAAGTTACATAGAAAAAATGGTTAACTAAAATAGTTTTGTGAAGGGTTCACAATGAAAAATCCATTAACACAGACAGTGAAACCTCGCTATCGCATTCAGATATCAAACATCTACTCAACCTCATGTACACAAGTTTTGCAAGACTTACTGTCAAACTCCTTTGCTACTTGACTCATTTATCTGACAATTTCAGATACCAGACACAAACGTTTGTGGGAACACATTTTATCATAGCAAGATTTCACTCTGATCTTCTTACAGGTAAATACACAAGGTATATAGATGTAAAACTCTGTCAGCATTATATAACTTGAGTGCCGCATACCGGTAAGTCCCTATCAGTAGCAGTCACACGGGTGATGTTCGTTCCCACAGGATCGTGCTCAGACACGCTAGCAGTGTAGGAAGCGGGGAAGAACTCTGGTCGGAACTGGTTGCGATCCACACTAATGGTTACTGTTGTGGTGATAACTATACCAGGATTACCAGAGTCCCATGCTGCAACAACCAGCTGAAACAAAAGACAAAATGCTTGATCATGCAACTGGAACTTTCCATTTTGTCTTAATATCTTCATTATTTATATACAGATTTGACAAGAAAGTCTTTAAACACAAACTGCTTCCAAACCAAAACTTGAGTGAATTTAAAACTTTTTTAATTTTTTTTTTTTTGTAATCTGATTTTAATTATTGTTAGCGAATGCATTTATCATCTGTTTATAAGGGGGTTAAGATAGTTTAATTACATGTGACTACTTACTCCACTTCCAATTAAAATTTGCCACTTCTTGACCAACCGAGGAACTAAACCTTCAGATGGCACAACAGCAGGAGCCACAAGTCGTAGTGCTCTGTGATCTCACATACCCCAATCATTCTGATACACGATGCTGTGTCAATTTATTTTACACAAAGCACATCCATGTAATTCACGATACACAACACAGGTATCAATCAAGGAGAGAGGAGCAAACACTTACCGTATATTTTGTGGCCGTCTCTGTGTTCAGTGCTTTCTTTACATAAACTTTGCCAGTGGTCTTCTCAATGTCGAAGAAATCAGAACCTGGGGCTACTCCACGGACCTCATAATACAGAGTTCCCTGCAAAATGTTATGCCGAAATCAGACACATAGTTCAGCTAATTTTGATTAATATAAATGTTTTACCAGACAGCAAAAGTCAGCTGTTACCTTTGCCTTTCATATGATCAGTGGATGTAAGCAAATTATGCTGGTAATTTGGGTGCCATGTCTATGGTTACACCCTCCTTCCATCACACATATGTACAGTCCAGGCTCCGAAACATGTTCTTAGTAATAACATGTACCTGCTGAGGATCCATTATTATCTTTCAGGTGGCTATGCTCTTCTTAAAAGAAATCATCTGTTGAATATATTTTGGTAGAAATAAAAGCATAAAAGATATTTTTCAACATTTCTGTATTTATACTTTAAAGGTAGGAAGCGGTGGGAACAGACCTGGACAGTATCATGAGTATGAAGAACTTGGCTGACAGACTTTGGGTATTGCTGATATGGGACACAGTTGCTAGACAACTGACTGAGACATAACTCTGTCAGACTTTGGAATAAAAACACTAGTAACTGGGCTTTCTTTCTGATTAAAGAATATCAGCATATCATGAATCTAACATCATAAGAATGCTTTTCTCTCAACTCAAAAGGATCTCATTTGTACCCAAAACAGTGACACACATAAGCTTTACTAAATTAACGATAGCTTTCATATATAATGTGTTAATACTGATTCATGATGTATCAGGTACAGAAATAATTTTGTACCCTCAACTCAAGTCAAGCATTTCAAAAGAATATTTATACCCAGATTATGACTTGAAACCACAAAATGTGGAGAAAAACTGTTAATGCAACACCTGACCGTGGACAGATGTGCATACACATGTAACAAAGGCATATTTTACCACTGATGGTATGAAGACTAAAAAGAAGAAAAAAATGACACTGACCTGTAGATCTGGGTCAGTGGCAGTTATGTCAATCACACTGCGATTGACTGCACGATTCTCGCCAATTTTGGCGGTGAATGGCTCATTCACGAAGCGTGGTGGCTGCTGGTCTCTGGTGATTACAATGTTTATGTCTGCATCGGTCGTCTTGGAATTGGTTCTCTGGTCAGATGCACGCACCTTGAACTGTAAGCAGACCACAACAACAAAGTGTAATCTGTATCGGACAGACACAATGAACCATGTCCTATGAAGATCATGTCTGAATTTTACTACCTACGGGTTATGTCAGCAGAAAAAAAATTCATGCAGGTCTTCCTCAAGTGTTTATTACACTCATGTTGATAAAAATATCATTACAAAAATACATCACAATTTCAAAACATAAATTCACTCATAGCATCACTTTTAAAATCCCTGACCATTGACCCTGCGACCTGCACCCTGCCACCACTGACTAATGTCTGAATCTCTTCATCAAATCTTAGGCGAAAAAAAAAAAAGGTTTGTTCAATGGCACAAGGTGATGCAATTGTAATTACATGTACTGCTGTAACACAAAATGCGTGTCACTCCTATACACATGTACTAACATTGAATGAGGTTGAACACATGTACTTACATTGAATGAGGTTGGACACATGTTCTCACATTAAATGAGGCTAGACACATGTACTTACATTGAATGAGGTTGCAGCGGTTGCTGACAGTGGCGACCTCAAGATCAACACACCATCATCAGGATTCAGGTAGAAGAACTTGGCATCAGTTGCAGATCCCACCATCTTGTAGCGGATTGTGTCCTGAGATAGACAACAGTCAAGACTACAACCTTCTCTCTGGACACACGTCAAAATGTTATCTACTTGAATTTCTCAACTGAAACTTCTTATCAAATAATATTATGAATATGAATTGCATATGAGATGTATACACACACAATGCCCTATGTCAACAGATTTCCTTGGTGTGAATTGGGTCACACAGAGACGTTGATTCAGTCCTAATTTATGGTGGACTGGGCTAAATACAATGCATTCTTGTTTCCAAAATTATCTTGTGCTTCAAATATACATGTCATCTATTGCTGCAAGTGTCTTTTAAATTATGTCATTTCTGAGGACTTTGCAAACACCTCAACACCTAAAATGACAAAAATTTGCTAGGCGTCTGATCTAAACAGTAATCCGAGGATAACACTCACCTTGTCAGCATCAGAAGCAGACACCGTCAGTACTTTTCCACCGATGGGGAATTTTTCTGTAATTCTGGTAGAGTATCTTCCTTTTGAGAATACTGGTTGACTGGGATTACGCACTACATTGACTGTCACATCCACCGTCACAGTGTTGTCTGGGTACTTGTCATCATAGGCTTGTGCTCGGATCTGTAACGGGAACCAAACAGAACTCTTTCACTGCCAACCAGAACAGAAGTTGTTCTCTGTCTGAATTGCTATAATTATTTCAGGCCCAAATTCTCTTACAAGGACCTTTTATTCAGGTGCCAGAGTGCCAAGATTGTAAAGCAAAAAGAAATGGTCCAGGTCAACAGCTCTCCTCAGCATGCTACATGTAGAGTGCACTGTACCCACAATGCATCTTTACCCACAATGCACTAAGAAAAGCTGTTTAACCCTTTGCTGCTCATGTCACTCAAAAGCGCCCAGATGTAAATTAGTAATTACTGCATTTGACAAAGTAAATGTAACTCTTAAAGTAAGACCTTGACAGCTCTCTGAAGAAATATATGAACAAATTTCCCCAAGTTGCATATTACCTACTCCTTGCACCACCCAAGTCTCAGACAGACACATAACAAGACACTTACGGTGTATTTTGTTGTCTTCAGGCTGTCTGACTTCAGGGTATTCCTCACTGTTATCACTCCAGTTGTTGGGTTGATCATGAAGAAGCTCTCTGCTGGGTATACCCCCACCAACCTGTACATCATCTGGCCCTGCAAGAAACAGAAAATAAAAAAATTGTCAGCATTTAAAAAAGAAACAACAAACATCTTGACAAAATAAATACATATACATTTGTTCATTCAAAAAGTCGTGATGTTGATATGCAATAGTAATTTCTTGTTCAGATTTTGTATGAAAGTTAAATATATCCTGTTACCATGGCAACACTTCATTTGTTGTATTCAACTAAATTCGCTGCTATTTTCTTGTTCAGAATTTGCACAAAAAATATGAAAACTCCGAGTGTTGTTACAAACCTTCAGATCATCGTCAGTAGCCTTCACAGTCACCACTGTGCTGTTGACTTCGCTGTTCTCAGTCAGCTGTGCAGAATAAGGTCCCAGGAACCGTGGTTTGGATCCATCTCTGGGAACATCTATTTGGACTGTAGCCATGCTGAATTGGCCTTCTCCATCCATTCGGTCTGACGCCCGGATGTTCAGCTAATTTTCAAAACACATTTCCAAATTAATTCTACACATCTACCTATGTCACACGCTGGTCTGTTCAAGTGCAACTTTCAAGTTTCACCAAGTTTGGTCTGTCTTGCTCAATATTACATAGATTACATGCGTAAATGTTGAAGTTTATAACTACAACTTGACTTTCATCATGTTTGAAATGGTTATGTTTTCTTGTTTTATACAGGTAAATTATTTAGTCCTTGTATGCCACCATGACAGACTATCCTACATACAATACTGTGTCACATATATGTCATATACAAATATATTCTTGCTCACATATTATGAAAGACTTTTTCAATGGCAGTAGAGGCCGACTCTGAGCACTGTATTGTTTCAATGCCTTAAATGCAACATAAAAAGAGAAACTTTATTTTACTTGCTATTTTCTGTGGCCTATTAACCCTTTCTGGCCAAAGGCAGGCGGAGACAACAGCTTTCCTTTGTGTCACGAGCATGTCAAGGAAAGCTGTTGCCCTCCGGCATATGATTCTGGAGGATATTTCTCCCAAACGTCATACAAGATTTAGCAGAACAAATCAAATTTACGAAAAATAGGTGAGGAGATGACAATTGCACGTCTGGGCAACTTGGGACATTTTGATCGGGAAAGGGCTAAAATCGATGCCCTGAATAGAGTCTAGACTGGTGTGGAGCACACATGTCGCAGGAATTGCCCTGTATGTTACTCACAGTGTATCGGGACTTGGTGTCAGTCAAAATGGACTTCTTGAGGGACACAACGCCAGTCAGGGAGTCCACGTAGAAAAACTTCTGGGCCGTCGAATCTCCTTCCAATGAGTAGTACACCTTGTCCTGGAAATATCATGATCCACAAAATGAGAGAATTTGCCTTTCCAGTGTAGTCGGAGCACAATGCCCTAGAAGGGTAGGACACACAAGCACAGCAAGAAACTACTCTGCAGACCAAACAACCTTCCAGACCTGTCTTGTTTACTGTGTCATCATATTATCTTCATCTTCACTCAATGCAAAGTTGTTGCTTTTTCTGGTGGAAACAAACTCATCAATAGCTACGACATGAACAGGTGGCAGTAGTTTTACCATGAAATCAGTACATGTCCAATGAAGCATGTCAGATGTATCAAACCAAATGGTGGCAGCACCTACTTTCTGTATCACAATATGTTTTGATGAATGGTTACAGGTGTTTCCACCTGTAACCAGGTGAAGCTACCTGTGCTGCCACCTGTAAGTCACATGCCCCATTTGTTCCTCTTTTTCTCATACGAGTATTGGTAATGCTTCTATGTATGACATAAATCTCTCTCTGTTGTTCTTCGCATTGATATGTAGTGTCAGGCAACAAGAAAGATGCGTATCTAATTCAACAGAGCACATACCTTAGAATCCTGATCTGCTGCTTTCACGGTCAAGATGGTGGCGCCTTGAGGATATGAAACATTGATGTTTGCTGAATAGAAGCTCTTCTGGAAGGTTGGCTTGTTCTCGTTTCTTCTCACCATGACGTACACCTCAGTCTTGCCCTTCCAGGTTGGGTTGGCCGTGTCATAGGCCGCCAGACGTAGCGTGTAAGAGTTCAGCAGCAAACTGTCCAGACGCAGGTCTCTCTTCAGCGTGATTACTCCCGAGTCTTCGTCGAGGCCAAAGAAGTCAGGGCCGGGGTAGTCGCCTTCCATAACGTACTTAAGCTTCCCCTGAAGATGAAGAGTCACTTTGGCATAAGAAACAATGCAAATGAAAGACTATGAAACTGTTCTGTTAAATATAGCCAAGAAGCAATCATGTTATATGACCAGTTCATATGTGAACACAGGACACCTTACAATCTCATTCTACCATTTAAGATAAACAGAGATAAGTTATTTTACCATATACATAATATTACATAGATGGCCGATATCCAAAACAAAGGCTCATAAGACTTTATCACTACTAATAGTAAACTTTTTCCCATTTTTTTTTCAAATTTCATCAAGTTAAATTTATAATTTAAGGCATGTATTGTAATTCAATTTGCAACTGTTATGAAAGTGTCCACAACTTTTCAGAAGGTATTCTAATTCTGTCTTATATCCTTTTGATAAAATAAATGCAAAACATCTCAAAACAAATACTGCAAATGCACATATTTTTCATGTGCATGAGTTTTGAGTTTTTGATATTCAGGCATTTAACCAAAATTTTACTTTCTCCATTTTGGTCATGGTTCGTATTAAACCTAGGTTCAAATATTATTTCATGTTTTTTTTTGTTTTGTTTTTCTTTATTTTTATAATTTTGCCATGCTGTCAGCTAAATAATTGAAAACAAAAATCCAGCAAAATTTAGAATTCAGTGAATTTACAAAAGAAAGCCAGTGCTGTACATGTGATGCCAAGATATATTAACCCCCCTCCCCCCCCCCCCAATACACTTACTCCCACTGCACTCAGAGTGGCCTTGACAGTCATCAGTGTGGAATTGACCTCCTTGGACTCGGAAACAGTCTCCCTGTAGTCCACACGTTCAAAGCGTGGTGTCTCCTTGTCTCGTCTCACTCGAATAACCACTACTGTTGTATCCGTATTCTCCTTCGGATATCCCTGATCCCGTGCTCGGACACGACACTGTAATAACAGCAATTTTGACAGGTGTATAGACTAATGAGTACATTAATTGATTTCCAATGCAAACGTATGTGATAATGAAATATATAACCCTGTAAACTTGAGTCACAAAAGGGAACATGTTTTATATTCAAATGTTGTGGCAAAACTCAGCTCTATACACCATTTACAGTTTTTGAAAACTGTACTGTTCACTTCTGACTTTCAACATAAATGATGATAAAAGTTGAGATGTCTGTGGGAAAAAAAGCAGCACTACAGTAATGTTTTATGTTACGCTTGCTTTTTATGTTAACCTTAACTTCTCTCCCACTACAAAAATAAAACAAGTTTAAGGAAAAAATATTCTCAACTCTTCACAAAGCCTGCCAGTGACTTGGGAATTTTGTCAGATGAAAGTTGTAAAAATTGACACAGAACCCAACAGTGCCAACCACATGTCCTAGAAATATTTCCACCCACTACATACTGTACTTGTACTTGCTTTTGTAACAGAGGTATAATATAAAACAAGACACACACACACACATGTACACTTACATCAAAGGAATTGAGAGTGGTCTCGGTGAGTAAGCGGCGAAGCGATATCAAGCCAGCGTCTGGGCTGACGTAGAAGTACTGTTTGCAAACATCATTTCCCATCAGCTCATAATAGATGTTGTCAGCCTGAAACCACACATGAAATAACTTACTAATGGGCTTTTTGAACAACAGTACCGATACACAGACATGCACACAGAACACCCACGGGAAAAATAGCCATAGTGCCACATTTTTGGACTGAGTCAACAGCTTTCCTCTGCATGCTTCGGGTGCAGTGCCCCAAGGAAAGTTGTTGACCAGAACTATCATATATATGTATATATTTATACTTAATGACAGGCAAGCTGCTACTTGAATGAAATGTCTTTTTACAACGAACACAAGTCTAGCACCCTCATTATACCATTGTATAATTTGAAGCACTTCATTTTAAGAAGTTCAACTTTAGTCTCAGTTGGCATTGACGGAATTAGGATAAGACTGAGTCAATAGCTTTTCCTGACAAGGCGTAGGCATAGTATATGCCAAAACCATGGCAAGGAAAGCTGCTGACCTCCGGTAAGCTATCATATCTACAGTTCTCACCAAAAATGTTTTCTATTGACAAGAACTTTAATTAAAAACGCCACGGCACAGGACAGTTTATGTCGGGGGGCCTTTGGGTGATTTGAGCAGGACAGGACTAAGAAAAGTCTACGCTCTTCAGTGAAACCTATCTCAAAATGTGGTCAATGCGCAGTTGGTTAACCCCCTTTTTTATTTTCTTTTTATTTGGTGACATTATTTATAACTGCACTGATATTTAATTTTGCAAATTTTGTGAGTGTGTAAGACATGAAAAATGAAATATCACATGAAATAAGTACATGTATCACTTCAAACTAAATGGTTCTGCATGAAATTTGCAGAATTAAATGGCCACAGAAAAAAAAGACAATTACATGTCTACAAAATTAAGAGCCAGCGAAGTTAAATATCATTGTAATCCTTCCAATGTGCTGGCGGTGCAGGTGATATTAACGTGATCAGCTTTTACATTTATACTTCCATAATTATGAATGATAAAAGAAATGTTCAACTTGCCTCATCTCTATCTGTTGCTGTAACATTCATTATGACCTGTCCCAGTGGTGTTCCCTCTGCAATAGTAGCCTCATACTGGGTCTTGATGAATCGTGGTGAGTAGTCATTTCTCGTGACTGAGATTACAAGGTCCGAGTACACTTTCTGGCCTGGGTTACTGGAGTCATAGGCTGCGATTCGCAGCTACAGAATGCAGAAAAGAGAGATATGATTTAGAGCAGCTAAAATGTAAATTTCAGTTCCATACAGACAAATAAGATAAAAGTTTGAACAAACAGTCTGTTGATTTACTTAAAGGAAAAATATGACTTAATAACCACCTTGCATTTTGAATTATACCAGAGTTTTAAGACGTCAACAGCTTTCCTTGGGATCGGTTCAGTGCTTATGTGGCAAGCTGTTGACCTGGGAAATGCTACCTTGATAGATCTCGCCTACAATTCTCATTCAATTTCATTTTCATTCCCTTTTGAAATTAGTCAAAAACACTGAAGCAGAGGACACTTGATCCCCATCTACTTTTGGGCCGTTTAAGGGGTTTAGGTACACAAAGCAAGATAAAGTACAGAACTCACAGTGTAGGTAAGTCCTCTGTCCGTCTTCAGGTCTTTCTGAACCCATACAGTTCCTGTTCTGCTGTTGACCACAAAGAAGCTTGGGGCTGGAGGAATGCCAACTGTCTCGTAGGTAATGCGACCCTGTTTACACAAACAAAAACAGAATCCAGTTAGTTTTAATCCACAGCATGCCCTAAAAATTAATCATGAAAAACGAATGCACCTGTTGAATGTCCTTTCCTTTCCTTTCTTACTGTAGGTATCCATTTTTAGGGCCCTTAAGCACCCCACCCACTGCTCTAATCGGAAAAAGCAGAAATAAAAGTAAAATCGTAACTTTTCACCTTCCGTTATGTGAAAATAATGCTATAATATCCAAAGTACAGATCTGAACTGGAGGCTCACATGAAAATTGCTCCAGTACCCTGGCCGCTAAATAGGAATAATACCGTAGACCACAGTATGACACCCTACATGCTAAATAAGGATAATATGGTAAACCACAGTATGACATAGCCAATGTAAAAGATACACATTTATCATGCCCACTGATTGTAGGAAATATCTTTTTTTTACCTGATGATTTCAATGTTTTGGCTGTCCAATGTGACTAACAATACAACAAACCAGAAATCTTCAGTTCCTTTCTTGTCAGAGACACAAAGCAACACAGCACAAAGTAGATCAGGTAAATAACAATGCAGAAACCCTACCTGAAGATCTTTGTCTGTTGCAGTAACAGTGAAGATGCCAGTGCCATTGACCACATTCTCTGTGACTTCTTGTGTGTATGGTGTTCGGACAAACTCTGGTGGATACTGGTTTCTCTTGACGGTAACTCGGACAGGAACAGTAGCACTACGCACTGGCATGCCTTGATCGAAGGCCTTGACCTTCATCTGTAAACACACAACATGAAGCAACCATTTTTACCTGTTCCACATCAACCATACATTCTTACAGGTGTTTAATTTAGGACTGCCATGGAGATTGTAGATGTTAAAATCCCTCGAACAGTGAGTTCACATTCCAACAAGCAATGTCTGCAGTCAATCAGTTTTGCCTTGTCAGTTTAAGTCAAAGATACGCAGTGGCCACAGCCTGATATGCCAGGCAATGCAAAAACCACTGACTCACATATCATGGACATATTCTGAAAAAAAAAAATCTGGAGACTGTTTCACTTCCTCTTTGCCTTGGTGTCAACATATCACTAAATTACCGGGATCAGATTTAACTTTAGCCAAAAATGTGCAGCAAGTAGAACTGCATTAGACATTCAGATCACCCGGATCCAACATGTGTAAAATATAAACATGTTGTCAGACTGTCTCGAGTAACACATCAAAATTGAACAGGGCAGACTAGGTTAATTCCAAACAAAATACACAACATTTATCTCCAGTGCACAATCATTTTTTCCCTGCGCTTTCAAGTTCATTTTAGATAGAACACTCGCAGCATTTTCTTGATGTTGCATTTTGCACCGGTTTAAAATAACTTTGACCACATGCTAGCCAGAGTCTGCTTACCTTGAAGACCATAGTAGTTCCCTCCGCCAGCGACTTTTTGAGAAGAATTCTGCCCGTCTCCGATTCAATAAAGAAATACTGCAGTGACACGTCGTCATCCTCCATCAGTTGGTATGTGATGTTATCCTAATACAAAAAAAAAAATTTAGATGTATTTATTTCATTTTAGTATTTTTAATGGCAACTTGCCATCAAAATATTCTTTCTGAAGACATTTATATACAGAGTTTGAATCAATCAACAATGGTGTAGCTTTGCTAAACTAACTACATGGAACATCTTTGGCCAAAAAAAAAAAAAAGTCCCATTAAAATTTATTTACACTGTTAAGCTTTCACAAATTCAATCTGTCCAATATTATCGACTAAAATGTATCAAAACTCTCAGGATCAGATCATGGACCAACCAGTTATTGATTTCTACATGAACAGTTACCTGGCTAAAAATCACAACAGAGTGAAGTAAAGCTTCCAAATAAAATCCTGACTGGCGACTGCAAGGCCTGAATGAACACATTGAACTTCCCGAACCATGTTTCGATGGCAACTAGCAAACACTTACCCCATCTGGATCAGAAGCTGGAGTTTTGATGACCTCATTGACCAATGGGAAGTTCTCGTCAATTGACTTTGTATACTCATTTTGAGTGAATCTAGGTGCATTGGCGTTACGATTGATGCTGAGGGTAACGTATTTGGTCACCTTGTTACTTGGGTATGCACTGTCATACGCTGAGATCTTAAGCTGCAGGAGGCAAATGATGATAATTACTTTTAAAAATTGCATATCCCACTATGCCCAACTGGGTGTGAATCATTATGAACAAACACACTTTGACCGTTTTCTTTCTGGTAAACATTTTCAGGCAGTACATTTTGGTGGCAATTCTAAACATCATTGTACTATTTCCCAGTTATGATTTAACCCTGATCAAAAATTGTCTACAA
Source organism: Hermodice carunculata (assembly GCA_964020975.1). Classification (NCBI taxonomy): domain Eukaryota; kingdom Metazoa; phylum Annelida; class Polychaeta; order Eunicida; family Amphinomidae; genus Hermodice; species Hermodice carunculata. The sequence goes on from OZ026613.1 coordinate 10,645,404, forward strand.
ATATCAGCCATTGTCTTTCATGAAGTAACCAGTACAGGCACTGTCAGAGGTACACATCATTTTTCTTTTTTCATTTTGCCTTTAATTTTAGTCAAAGGAGACTACCATTATCTTTTACCAACAGAAACACATTCAACTCTGAACCACATTAATCTACACATGTAGAATCACAATGTTGGTCTTGCACCTCAATTTGCCCTTTAGCCAGGAACACACAAACCCCAACGATGGCATGGGATCCCGATGTAATATGTTACCAGGGTCTCGTACTCCTAGAGCATACAAAGCATTTTGAACTTCCATGATAGGAAAAGCCTGGGTTCAGGCAAAGACACAACCAACTTTTGCTCCTGAACAGTTCTCAAAACTGTTTTCACATTTAGCTTCTCAGAGGTTAGGCATACGGCTGGTGTTTTCACTTCAGGTGACTAAAACAAACACACACACACACACAAAGAAATTTATACATACACTGTATTTGATGGTCCTGAGACTGTCCTCCTTCAGTGATTTGATGAGGTACACGGCCCCAGTTGAGTCATTGATGCTGAAGAAATGCTGTGCTGGATATACTCCTGTTAACTCGTACATCAATGATCCCTGAAACACAAATGGCCATCGTTAAATGGACTCTCAACTTTAAAATGGATTCCTTCTGCTGTGACCTTTGGTTAAAGAGGGCACAATTATTTTATACTTCACATAACGTCCATTTCATGAAGTGATATTCATCTGCATCTTAATTTACAATTAAAACATCTTCCCCGTCAACATCCTTTGACCAGGGAGACTTTCGGTTTCACAAAGAATAAAAATTATACATATATAATATATACATATAGATATATGTATGTATGCATGCATGCATGCATGTATGTATGTATGTATGTATGTATGTATGTATGTATGTATGTATGTATGTATGTATGTATGTATGTATGTATGTATGTATGTATGTATGTATGTATGTATGTATGTATAATATACATGGAGAAGATTGCCTACAACACAACTATAAAGGATGAGTCAAGTAATTGAGAAAAAAATTAACAGACTCCCACCACACTGCCAAATGGGCGAGACTTGACATGTAGGGATAATTTCAAAAATCATCAGTCATCAAGAGCCACTGACCACTTTGTCTGGATCACTTGCACGGATGGTTACGACAGGCGTATCTGTCCCTGGCTTGGTGTTCACATCAATGGTACTGTCAAAGCTGCCGTCGATCCTCGGCGTTGAGGAGTCTCTCTTGACTGTGACGGCCACCCTGGCTGTGCTCTTCTTCTCGGGCTTGCCCTGGTCACTGGCTTGTATTTGTAACTGTGAGAAACAAGAAAGCCCAGCATCAGACACAGCATCATCTCTCTTCCACTAAATTTCCTTCCTTTTTTGTGGAGTATTATCTGCACTGTAAAATTCTGTTAATCGTACACAGTTTGTCCCCCCCCCCCTTTGAATGTTATGTAAACTTGCAAGGAAAAGGAGCAAAAGTTTACTATCAATCTTGCAGTCTTGATTAAACTTGTCTAAAATATTGATTGCAAAACTTAGATTTTAATTTTCAGGTGACATTCTTTTAATGGCAATATCATTTGAATGAAATTTAGTAAAGAATACAGAAAAAGAAGTTCACAATACAGAAATTACGGTAACACAAATCTTAACGACTGCTTACTCCCCCCCAAAAAGCCAAACTATGAGAGCCATGCAGACCTGTACATGTCTGTTCAAAATGAGTGGAGTCACTTACGTTGTACTGTGACTGCGTGCCCTCGGACAACAGTTTCTTGACGGTGATGGTGCCGGTGTCGGGGTTGATGTAGAAGAACTGCAGGGCTATTTCATCCCCAGTGATGGAGTACTTCAGGTCATCCTGGCAAACAAGGACATCACAATCCATCAATGAAGGGAAAGCAAATTGATAAAGGTGAACACATGTAGTTCCTTGCATCAGCTGATTTTGTGGACTTTTCAATCTACCCACAGAACCAGTCTATTGTTACTGCCTTCAAAAAGCTGTTACACAAGCATATGAAGTCTTGCTATAGCTTAGCACACAAGGTAAATAACGGAAATGTGGTTATTTGCTGAATACTTGTTGTCAGTCACAAAAGTAACGATATACAACACATGCATTGTATTCAGTTAAATTTCCATGAATAATATAATTACATATCAGCTTTAATAATTTTGGAATGAATATATACAAAGATATTGTGCAACAAAATAAACTTCTCTTTCATCTCATCTTAGTTCATTTGATCAATTTTTTGCTCATTTGTTTGGGGGTTTTTTCCACTCCATTATCTTGCCATAATTACTTTACTGTTAATCATTTTATTGGTCTTAATAATAATTATTAACAATGTGAGGTGTTTATAGTGAAGGTGCTCCACATGTTGTCAAATATGACATTCTTCCGTCCTTACCCCGTCTCTGTCCGTAGCATTGACCGTGACCACGGTCTGTCCCAGGGCCCAGTTCTCCTCGCCCTTAATGTTGTACACAGTCCTAAAGAACACGGGACTGTTCTCGTTCCTGGAGACCTTGACGGTCACCACTGCTGTGGCCTTCTGGTTGGGACTGGCACTGTCATATGCTACTATCCTCAGCTGTGTGGAACGAAATTAAGACAATATATAAATTATATGCATATGGCCACTCAAACTCCATTTATTTTCTTTGTGACACATTCAAAGTACATGCAAAAGGAATAGGTTGGTTGCATGTATACACTTCACTTTCCTCTCTGTTGCACATGTACTTAGGCATGTTAGGTGTGTTCTTGCCTGAGGATCATGTTGCTCACAGGACATCACTGGCTTGCCCTTCCCAATGGCCACTGTTACAGAGGCAAGGTCTGTGCACGAGGCGATTACGACTAAAAAAATATTTACATGTGATTTTTACTATGATAATCTTGCTATAACATTTTTTTCCCTAATATGTAGTCACTTTAACAAAGATTTCAAAATACATGGTTGTACAAAAATAATGTACAATGTACTTCAATTTTGTGCAGTATGGTGGATATCTACTTGTTCACATTGCTGTTTCATTTTCTTTCCCCCTCTCAAGAGTCAAATACAGCTATGCTTTTCAGCGACAAGAAATTTCTGTGAACTGTTTCCATGAACTCCTGAGACTAAACATCAACAGCTCAAAGCACACACCTTATACTCTGCAGCTCTGTCTAGCTTCAGGTCGCTCTTGACTGACAGACGTCCAAGATCCCCATTGATATCAAACAGCCCTGGTGCTGCCAGATCTCCAATAATCTCATATCTCATGGTACCTTGGATGTCACTATCAGTGGCCTTGATGCGCGAGTAGAACTCCTGCCCAATACGGGCATTTTCCGAGACAGTGGCATCGTTGTACGGTGTACCTTGGAACTGCGGCTTCGCTTCATCTCTCTTGATCTGTACTACCACTGTCGATTGGGCCACCCTCGGTGGTTTCCGTCCATCAGAGGCCTGGATAGTCAGCTGTAACCCAAAAATACAAACGTTAAGAGTGATATTTAGATGATAGAGGGCAGCATGATGCTACTTCCCACAAGAGCTCAATTTTTCAGACAAGAGGACTGTGGCAGTCCTGTGCTCAGCTGACCTTAGATGCATGGACTGAAGTGGTTATGTGGCCTTGGAATGGTATCAAGGTCACCTTTCATAAGAACATCATTGCTGTTTTCAACGTCAAAGTTTTTACCCAGACACTTCTGGCGTCATAACTTTTTAAATGAAAAGTGACAGGATCTACGATCACCAAAATATAAGGCCAGAAGTTATTTTGACCTGTCAAGGCTATTCAAGGTCAAAATTAACAACACCAAAAGAAACCTCACAGGTACTTTAAATTAGTGGTTAATAGTAAAGGTTCATCCCACCATGTGTGACCTGAATCTGGCTGGGGGATTTTAAGAACAAGTTGAAAATATGACAAAGCATAACAATCCCCATTTACTTTCATTATAACATGTGCGCATTAACTGACAAGGGCCCAAATTTAAAAAACGCACTTGAAGTCAGGAAATTGGAGCATAAGTACCCAGTGATCAACTTTGTTTGACTGTTCCACTAGGTACAGCTTCACCTCATTTCAGCATAACCTCACTTATGGCTTCTTGGAGAAGTTGAAAGTAATGAAAACACAAAAAATCATCCAAAAGAAAAAACCTTGCAGCCCTACTTGCTGCAACAAATTCACATCTGCAGGTCCTCAGAAGTGACCATGCGCAATTTTGAAGAACTGGCCACTTGGTTTTAGAGGAAAAGACTGTCGGAAATTTTGCTAAAAATATTACCCCCCCCCCCCCTGAAAAAAATAAAAAATCTAAAAATCACTGGAGCATGACCATTTGAATGAACCTGGTACAGACCAATTTAAGGTAGACGGACTACACCATGTTTGAAGAGCATCTGATCAACAGTTTTCAATGAGACGTCAAAATTTCAATTGTGGACAGACAACAGGTGATGGATGACAGATGCAGACCCATCCTATCAGCAAAGTGAGCTAAAAATTTAAATATATTTTTAAGGTGAAACTGATGCCGTTATCTTGCATCAGAGGGTGATCTGATGTTGATTAAAACTGCATAGGCGAGGAGGAGGAGGAGGAGGAGGAGCAGGAGGAGGAGCAGGAGGAGGAGGAGGAGGAGGGACATGCATACCTTGAGTTCCTTCTCTGATGTCTGTGTCAGCGGCTTGATGACAGTCAGGACACCTGTATGTGGGTTCATGTAGAAGAATGTTGCTGCTGTCTCAGGTCCAACAATGCTGTAGTAGATCTTATCCTGTGTACATACAAAGGGACACATTATTATTATGTTTATCAATATGCGTATGTTCCTCAAGGATAGTAATCCAAAGCTACATTACATGACATCAGCATGCATTTCCTGAACAGCCACGGACACACTCTTAGTGAGGGGTAGGCGTTATTTTGGACGAAGAAAAAAATATTTGCCAACATCTAAACTTTCAAACATTTAAGCCCTGTACCATTTGTATGTTTGTAATGTACATTCACCCTGTGCTTGCCTGTAGAACAGACCCATCACCCCGTTTTCTTAACTCAGCAGTTGAGATAATACAGAGCTTGATCTGCTTTGGAGGCAAACCCTATGGTCACTCCATTACTGATAGACATGACTGAGTGCTATATAAACTTCTCTATGCCTGGACAAGTTTTTGGATGTCAGGCAAGGTTCCAGCTAGCCGAATACCTCAACGATCCATAATACATACTTGGGGATAAAAGTCTTTTGGTGAATGAGGGTCCAGTGTATATGATATCCAATATGCCTATTAGGAATAAATTTAGTTGTCATCTACATGTACCAATACTTCACAATTATTGCCCCCACTTTTCAAGCTGTCTTGGTCACTGTGAAGTTTTCAAATTATGTGTCTTTGACTACACAATGTTAACTTATATTTGAAACAAAAACTTGCATATTTCATGTTTTCTAGGATCATAAGAATAAAAAAATTAACTTTCATTACAAAACATTTTTACGACTATGAACGCAACATGCATCTGGATGTAGTGTGAAAAGTTGTTGGGGGTAAAAAAGAAACACACCCAACAAACATTAATTGTTATATTCTGTGGCAAAACACTTACATCATCCCTGTCTGTTGCAGACACTGTAACAACATTGTTCCCTATTGGGAAGTTCTCGACAACTTTTGCAGTATATGTGTTCTCCTGGAATATGGGAGCGTTCACATTTCTCTTGACTGTGATGACAATCCTGGTGTTGGCTCGCTGACTCGGGTTGGTGCTGTCGTACGCCTGGACTCGGAGCTACAAGCACAACCATCAGCAATGTTACCAGAGCACGCTTGACTTCCTAAAACATTACGTTTTGTCCATGTCTCATTCTGCCACACTGCGAAGTGTTTACAATGCTGATAAATAAATGCTATTGGGAGTAAAATTTCACATTTATGTACTATTGTTTATTTTTAAGTAATTATTTAATTTTGGACCATTATTGATGATGAATTCTGATGAGGTTTTATGTAATTTGGCACCTTTTGACATCTATGAATACGCAGTGAAAACAAGTCTTCTGCACCTTAGGATCCCAAGGAGTTAATCTGCTTTATCTGTTTAGTAGACTTCCATCTTCCAGCTTTATATATGAACAAAATGGAAATAAAATAAAATTTTAAAAGTTCAGTTAAAAGTAAAATATATGTGTGTGTGTGTGTGTGTGTGTAAATAAACATACATGTTTACTTTATAAGTTAATACTCACCACGTATCTTGTTTGTATGTCATTCTTCAGGCTGGTGCTGACATAAACGTTTCCATTGCTGTCAATTCTGAAGTAGCTTGGTGCCGAAAGATCACCAACAACTTCAAACATAAGTGTACCCTGCAGAGCGAGTGAAAGGGAGAGACGGGGTTACATAAGTACCATACACAATTTTCTCCTTAACCATTTCCCCTTTGAACCAGTCAAAATCGACCAGTGGTCAAATATTGTCCCCTTTAGTGTTATGATTAATTTCACAAGTAATGAAAAACATTTTGAAGGAGAATTGTAGATGAGCCCTATCACAATAATATGCCCCACGTCACCAGCTTTCATTGGGGTGGGTTGAGCAGACCACCCAACTCACACCAAGGAAAGCTGTTAACTCACTCTGAATTGAAAGTAGAAAGAGTTAAAGTGAGGTTTTCTTGTGATCCTTATAGACTCAGCATTTCACAAAAAGACTCATTCCAGTTCTGTATGCCAGTTAAATACAGAGTTCTGATTCAGTTTTTATTTTGTTTTCACGGTGCAGATACCCTGGACGTGTTCCTCAAACTAAAATACCACTACTTCCGTGAAGAGCACAGTTGAGTCGGCGACAACAAACAAATCACAATTTAACTATTAAATAACAGAATTCTTTGCAACATAAGACACAGCCTCTGGTCAAAGTGGCGTATAATAGATAAACGTATGTGTGGCAGGCAAGTCTGCAGGCAAATGTTATGTATCTATAATAATGCTTACCTTCAGATCCTCATCTGTGGCCACCACCCTCAAAAGAGCAGATTTATTGGCGACCTCATTTTCATTGATGGTTTTGGTGTACTCTGGGAAGGCAATCTTGGTGGGGTATTCATCACGGGTGACCCGAATCTCCACATTAGTTGTGGTCTTCTGCTCCGGATTGGACTGATCCCTGGCTTGAATTTGGAACTGCATTGACAAGTGAATAATGATCATTCAATGACGAGAGAAATTCTGCTTTCTTGGGCCTCAAACTTGTTCAGGTACAGTTTTCATTCAGAGTGTTCCTATGTATAACAATGAAGCATCACAGCAAATCAGCTTTGGCTTTTATCTTGGAAAATGTTGGCATAACATTGCCTCTAAGCAATGTTTTTGACCCCACAGCTACACACATATATGGTTGAGAGACCTTCATAAAAGTCATGAACTTGAGCACTAAGCGTGCTGAAATTCACTATACAGATCTTTAAGATTCACCATGGAGCCAATGATGATCCATCATGGAGCACCTTGAAATCCACCATTGAGTACCTTAAGATCTAACATGGGCATACCCAATATAAATGATTTCTAAATCCATTCAGTTTCACTGTGAATTAAAAGTTATCACCTGAGATTTATAATCATACAATCACCCTCATAGTACAAATTTGCAACCAAAAATAAAAATAAATAAATAAATAAAAGGTTTTGGCACATAAATCATTCAGATCCTATCCTCATGCAAAGCACTTAATGCACTCTTCAAAACCTATCTGGAGTCAATACAGGATCTATTGCCTGCTCTCACCCTTTTGTCTGTTATAAATTGTTGACTGTATCTACGTAGTTAATAAACTTTAAGTATCCACTTACTGTGAAGCGAGAGGTCTCTGCACCAGCGAGACTCCTCTTGGCAACAAGTACGCCAGTATCGGGATGCAGCCAGAAGTATTTGTTTGCCACCTTACCGTCCTCACTATCCACAATGTCATACCGCAACGTGTCATTCTACAAAGGTAATATCATCCATCAAAGTCAGAGAGTGGCATAATCCTGGCCAAATAAAAATACATATCTGGTGCCAGCTGTATTTGCTGAACACGGCTATTTCCACACATATCAGTTGCAAACGCAAAAAAGAAACTCAAACTGACTGCGATAAACTATATGATTTCATCTACAAGTTTAAATGATTATGTGATGTACATGCAGAGGTATTTTTTAACAATAATTGTTTGGTATAAACAGTAGACAACAACAAATGTTAACACAACCAAACTTATCTCTATCATAGTTTCTAAGACATGGCCAAAAAAAAAAAGACATCAGACTTTCTTGTGGATAATCACATGTAATTTTACTACGGCTTATTTTTAGAACTGCTACATGTATTACCTAAATGAGGCTTCCCCCACTGCAATGGGAAATGAGGCTTTCCCATTCCCCTTGAAAGAAAAGTGTGCAAATTGGAAATAACATTGTCCTTTTGAAATTCTTTTTGATCACCTATGTCCATTGACAGTGGAACTCAGGATCAACGCTAAAAAGAGTGAAGTTTAGACAGGCACAGACATCTAAATGTACGTTTTCACCTAGTCCAGAAAGCGGGGGTAATCTATATTGTTTCGGGGAGGGGGGGGGGGGTCTCTGCGCTTTCACCCACCACATCCCTGTCTGTTGCTGTGACTTGAAGGATGCTGTTTCCAAGTGCAAAGTTCTCTGGGATCTCTCGTTGGTACAAGTTGTTCGGGTTGTTCTTGAACTCTGGCTTGTATTCGTTGCGCAGTATCGGGAAAGTCAGGTCGGTGGTGTCCTTCTGTGCAGGGTTTGCACTGTCGTACACAACTATACGCAACTGCCATCAAACAAACAACTCTGGTAAGTACACTTATGAATGAATAAGTAGTATTTTATCATGTTGAACTCTCAACACTTAAGAAAAAACATTTTGTGATTGATCCTTGTCCTAGCACACTGATCTGATTCAGCCAGTATTCCATTCTGTATGCATGTAGTATGTATAGTACACACTCCAAATACATGTACTTTGAAAAAAAGGTCATGATCCTAGCAGTTCCAGACAGGTTCTTTCTGACAGCTGCCAAGTTCCGTATTTTGCTGTCAACAACTAGACAAAAATTGTTATTTTAAAAGTTATGAAGGTCTTACTACCAAATGGCAATAAAATAATGATATCAGAATGTCAATCCTCCTTTGATAAGTCTTTCATGTTGGATGGTGCAATATTAGGTACATACCGTGTAACTGAATAAACGCAATGGGTCTGCTTTCATGTCTGCTGCTGTGCGTATAATTCCAGTGTTCTTTTCCACACTGAAGTACTGGTCAGCTGGATACAGACCCACGAGCTCAAACTGTAACCGTCCCTGCAAATGTGCAAACCTCGCATGAGAGTCATCATCTCTGAGTCACAAAACTTGTTTCTAAAACATATGCTTGCTGCCCTTGTTAATCTGTTGGTGACCAGTGATAATCAGCATTAGCTCTTACCTTTTTCCTCCAAAAATCTATCGCTAAACATCATGAAAATGTTATCCACATCATTTCTACATGTATCACTTGTACTTGTAAACCATCATTATCGTCCAAATACACTACAAGAATATGTTGCTCAATTTTGTCAAGCATACAAATTAAGGACAACATGTATACATCGTGTAAACCTGCATATTTGCAGAAAAAAAAAATTAAATGAGACATCTGTATTTTTGAGGCCAAGGAACCATACCTTCCTGTCTGGATCACGTGCTCGGACAGTGTAGACCCCACTGTTGATGGCGATGTTCTCCGATATTTTGCCGGGGGTGTACGGAGTGCCAATAAACTTGGGCGGCTCCTGATCACGCGAAATAGTTATGACCACTGTCGCATTGGCTGTGCTTCCTCGAGAGTCGGAGGCAGTCACTCGCAGCTACAACACCAGGAAAGACAGAATAGAATACAAATAATTGCACAATATCGATTACAAAGGTACACATGCATGAAAAATATAACTGTTGATATTGAATAATGACAGTTGTCTATAATTAGCTCTATTGAATCATTCTATTTTAAGAATGAAGATCTAGCCAAATGGTTATGCTTTTCCGATCTTTAGCTATGCAAAAGATGCCAGCAGTTACAAGTTCGAATTGTACTCGTTCTGAACACAAGCTTGTTTCCCGACACACACACTGTCTTATTACTGTACTCTGTAGCAACAATGAAGGAAGGTAATATCTTGACTGTATATGTGTACTTACATTATAGGTTTCCTTTGCCCCTGTTAGTGGTTTTATCAGACGTAGGATTCCCGTTTTCTCCTCGAGAAGGAAATACTGCATGCCGTTATCACTGACACTGGCCAGAGTGTAACGTACCGTGTCCTGCAAAGATGCAAGCAATGGCTTTAACTTGGTTTCATTTATATATGAGGGAAATGGATTCAGGATGTTGGATATTATCAATACTGTTTTTTTTTTTTTCTTATTTTGAGATGGCATTTGTACATATACTAAATTAATATAAAAGCAGGTCTTGTACATGTATGTTGTACAAACCCTCTCCTCCCCCCCCCCCCAATTCTGGTCTGCATTAGAACCATTGCTACATACCTTTCCCTGTTTGAAATTCAACATGAATGGATAATTTTACAAACAAGTCTTGATACCATTTCATAACTGATTTCTCCTTCTTGTGCAATTATTTACTGAAATTGCACGTCGTGGTCAAATGAAATGCAAGTATTACCCCCCCCCCCACCCTCAACACTTGCACTCGCACTCGCATCCTGTGGTTTTATGTACCATGGTTCACCTGTGAATCATTAATTATCCCCATACAGATCAATATTGCAAACACAGGGACCTTCTTGTGCTCTGCAACTTGCATGTACCTGGTGATCAAAAAATCTGAAGAATCTTGAGCCGGAGGATTTAATTTTCTGCTGTCAGCAATGTATGATGTGTCAGGCATATGTTAAAGCTTCTTTTATCCTTCAGTTTTCACAAATTTACTATGAGATTTATCCAAACAAGAGAGGACTGTGATAGTCCTGTGCTCAGCTGACCTACTAGGCTTAATGACAAAACATCAATGAAGCATGAAATGTCAACTGGATGTTAATGCCCATAGTTACTAATACGCATAGTATTACATGTGCATACATTTTTGCTACATGTAGTATCCAATGACTTTATTTCATATGCAATAAACTTACAAGACACCAAAAAGTCATGGTACTTTTCCACCAAGCTTGGGAGAAAATCAAGCTCATAGTTTTTGGAGATGAGACCAAACCTTACAAAAGCACCTTTTTCAAGTACACGTGGCCACAAAAGTGTGCCCCCTGGTGAGCAAAATAGTATCTAGGGATACTCCGAGGTGGTCCCATGCCATAGGCAGCAGAAAGGGGGTCATAAGGTAAGTTCAGCTGAGTAAAAAGCAGCACAACTTGTACATCCAGCTTACATAATTAACCTTAATTTCCACCTTGAACTAGCCAAAACTGGCTGGTGGTCAAATGTCGTCTGCTTTAGTGTTTTTAACTATTTTCAACAGTAACACAAAACAATTTGACTGAGAATTGTAGATGAGATATATGAAAATCACATACCCCAGGTCGACAGCTTTCCTTGGCATGGGTTGGGTACTTAGTGCCCAACCCATGCTGAGGAAAGCTGTTGACTCAGCATTAATTCAGGGTTAAAGAAAGAATGAAACATACTTTTGTGATCATAATATTCTCCTAACATATATTTGACAATGTGTAGTGTTCCCTCATTATAACAATGATGACCGGGTCAATGGAATAGACCCTGTTGCAGCAAAGTTGTTTTATATTGAGCTTACATTTTACAAACAATGAACATGCAGAAGTGTTTCAGTGAGACCTAAGGGATGGCCATATTATACCAGAACAAGCCTTGTAATGAGGGCTTTATAATGCAGGAACACTGTATATACAGAAGATTGCTTTATTTTCACATGCATAAATTTTCATGGTTTTTGTATTTTTGACATTTTACCGCAGTTTTAATTTCACTGTTTTGGACATAATTCCTATTCAAACAATGTTAAAATACTATTTCATTGTGTTTTCATTTTCACGGTTTTGTGCCTTCAGTGAAATAAGCGAAAATAAGAGTACAGCGAAATTAAAGCAATTTACAGTAACTATACACATATATATCATACACACACACACATTATACATACATACATACATACATTCTTATACATGTACATATATCTTTATTACGAATCTAATGTTTCCAGACATACATGCCCTCACAGGACATGGCAATATGTGCAATGTGTTATATTAAGGTGATGTGTGTATCTTATAGTCATTATCACCGATGCACAGAGAGGCTCATGCTGTTGTACATGCAACATAATACCTCGTATTAAAGCAGACATCCAAGTATAATATGACCTCAGACTCTAAGAGTCCATCGCAAGTCAACAGGTCAATGAAGCCAGGGAGCAGTCATTTCATCTCAGCTTGGGGCAAAGTGCATTTTCAATACTGCAGCACACATGGATTAATTTTGTGACTCAGGAGTTGGACTTGGTCATGCTTCCAAGCTGTAGTAATCTTGATAGATCAGGCCACAGTGACCTTAAGATCCCATTATGTGTTCTCTGTCTTGCAAGTGTCCCTTTGTGCCAAGTTTGAGCAACACTTGTCCCAGAGTTCCGGTGATACATGTACCATGCTTTTAATGAAAACGGAAAGGCACTGAGAACCCAAAACATGATCACACACTGCATTGCCTCCATTTGACATGACTTGTATGCAAAACAAGGCTCCAGGTTTTCTCCATTCCATGACAGAAGAGTGAACAATACAGGCAATTAGGTCTGCTTAGCAGGCAACCATCCACGATGGAGGCACACGAATACCAGCACCTGTATTGCACGAAACTTTCATCGGGAAAGTTGTAAGTTTCACGTCTTTCCCTTGCATTACATGTATTCAAAAACTACATACAAATACTTGTAAAGAATACAGTTCACTGTAATAAAACAAAAATAATGATGTCATAAAAATAGCCATGTCGTTATATTACGTTATTACAACACATATGTACTGGGAACGGAAGCTTGAGGCAATTCTCTTTCAACCAATCTTATTTTCCCTCAGGCCATCTCAGCTTTAAGCTGGCATGACAAGCTAGCAACACATGAATAAATCAACTGCACAAAAACTGGATTTTGCCAAAAAGCTCTGGTTGGAAAGCTAGAGGGTTATGAAGAAACACAACATAGATCTTTTTGGCTTTTTTTGCCTATCAGAATCACCCAATTTGTAATTTGTCAAAAAAGAGTGTACATTATGTGTCAAAAAGTGTATATATTCACCAGACTTTTTAACATTTTCATGACTTGACCTGTGATGTCGCAAGCTATAAATATGCCACAGAATTTTGCTGCCTTCTGATTAAATTTACAGCCAAGCACTCAAATCATGCAAAAATGGGTCCCTCAATATATTAAGATTACTGCATGGTCTTTAAAAAAAAAAAAAAAATCTACACAAGCCTCCCCATCCCTTTTCTTGGTGCATATCCCAATGTGAACTTGATGCCGCCACTGTCTAAATGACTCTAAGCATATGATCACTTCACTTTGTTATAAACTAAATATATAGACCTTATTCACCAGTTGTTTTTTCTTCCTTGGATGGGAACTGGACAGTTTGCTAGACAAAATTCTTAAACCCCACAAACTTCACCGTTATATATTGTCCCTTTCCATTAAAAGTGAAAGTGAAAGTCTACTCACTGATTCATCCTTATCCACAGCGCCGACTTTCAAGACGCTGTTTCCAACACCAAAGCTTTCCACGATTGTCTTTGAGTACGATGAGGATGGCTGGAACTGTGGTCCATTGACGTTTCGTCTCACTGTCAGGATCAGTTGGGTTCTCCCAATCTTGGTGGGGGAAGCACTGTCGTATGCTTCAATGTTAAGCTGATACTTTGTCAGCTGAAGGCTGTCCTTGGTCAAGGACTGTGACAGCTCAATGCGCCCAGTGCCATCATTGAGGGTCTTGATGCGGAAGAAACTGGGTGCTGGATACACCCCTGTGATCTTGTAGACCATCTTGCCCTACACGAACAAAACTAGGTCTTTAGCAAAAAAACGGCATTTCATCACTTTACTATTTTCATACTTAATTCTTCATGCTGTTTGTATGTACAGTAAAACCTCCCTATACCAAACACCCTTGGGACCAAAAAAAAGTGTTCGGTATAGTGAGGTGTTCGGTAAAGGGAGGTTTGAAAACATTGAAAGTATATATTTGGGACCGAGAAATAGTGTTCAGTATAGAGAGGTGTTCGGTATACGGAGATACTCACTTGAAAAGGTCCAAGTACTTGTATAATTCAAAATAACCACGCAAAAGACTACAATTTCAGAGTCTCTAGTTCTGATGATTTCAAGCCGTCAAACAGACCTCATATGGTTTAGATAATTGTACATGCAAATTCTTTTGTCTTATTTAAATGGTGCTTTGCACAAAAATTTCTTAGGGTATCATTAAGTTTTAGATAGCTCTGTTGAAAGCATTTTCATCTGCTTGTTCTGAGATAAAGGGTATGTCAAGTTTAATATGCTTACAAGAAACAATTTTTCCATTGTTACATGTGAAGCTGTTACTTTCTTTGTTTTTTCAACACTTACACTTATAGGTTGGGTTTGTCAAATTTCAAAATTCAAAGAACCATGAACTTTGCAACATGAACATTTAAAAAAAAATAAGTAAAAAGTGTGCATAGGTTGGGTTTGTCAAATTTCAAAATTCAAAGAACCATGAACTTTGCAACATGAACATTTAAAAAAAAAATAAGTAAAAAGTGTGCATATACATCAATGGTCTTCTAAGCAGTGTGATTACACATCTGTGTTTGTTATTTCAGATTTGCGCGCGCACACACACACACACACACACACACATAAAAATCCTTCTTTCCTCAGCTTCACACAGATTACTTTTTCCCTGCAAGCTCAATAAAACTACCAGATGTTTTGATCTATACTGAATATTCTGCACATTCTGACAACTATGGAAATAAAGTTTGACTTGAGTACCTCCAAATTCACCAGGGTCGGAGACTCTTAAAGGCCAGAATCCACACTTGGCAGGAGCTTAACAATTTGCAACAATATGTTTGTCTGCACAACTGAACCGTATAAAATATCATTCATTATAAAAAATCATTTGGAAACAGATATAATCGATCCCCTAAATCACATTCATTCAAAAAATACCTGACAAACACAAGAAATTTATATCAATATGGTCGGCACTCCGTAATACAAAGAAGTGACTGGCACTCGAAGAGTTAACTGTCATAAAAATAGACTTCTGATAGTTGAATTCTGATTTGTCTGTGCGGGACAGAATGGCTGTTTGTGTATGACAAGTATGCAAAACTTGTCATTTCAAAGCAATCACAACACAAAATTTTGACATTTTTGTCAGATTAAAAAGTGAAACGATCCTGCCCACCAAACCAGTTGTTACTGGTAATGATAAACATAGGACGGCTTCAGTGACGCTTTCCCCCTTTTTTTGGCCATCCACCTTGGCGATCTGCCGTCCAAATGACGGCTGGACGTATTGCTGGGTAACACGATGCGCTTGACATATCAGTGCAAAAGATGCTTGCAAATTCAAGAGCTCACTTTTACTCCTTTTCATACATCATAATGGGACTGTAGTGTCCAGACAATTTTATGATTAATTAACAGCCTCAAGCTCTCGACTTCAGGTCATCAAGAATGTATACCTCTGAAATACTGTACAAATTTCCACTGGCAAGTATAACTACATAATGATGCCCGACTTTTCCCCTTGCCAGACTTTCTATCGGGGGAAAAAAAGTGAAATATAGACTTACCCATCCTTTTTGCCACTCTAACTTTGCTTATGGCATTTTCCAATATATGCACTACAATTTTGCTCAAGGCATCATATGCTGTACAGGTTGAAACATGTTTACATTATTATTTGATACAAATTCTCCTTTCAGTTTTTTTCACCCTGTTACAATTAGTCATCCATTTCTCCACAATTTAAATCGGCTCACTATCAAGAGAGGCGAAAATAAATTTTACACCAGTACAAAAGCAGAATATGCACCCATCCCGTGAAGAAATGAGGGCACACCTTCACATGAAGTAATCTTGACTCTTTTTTTATATACTTTTAGCTCATACCTGGAGGTTTTCTGGTCGGGCAGTGATATCAGTCACGCTGGTACCCACTGCCTGTGACTCCGTGATGGAGGCACTGAACTGCTCCCGGTCGAATTTGGGCGGGGTGCTCTCCCTGGGGACAGTCACGATCACCTGGGTGGTGGTTGTGCGGTCTGTGGGCAGGGCCTGGTCTGAGGCTTGTACAACCAGCTGCAAAATTACAGAGTGAACATTGACTTAAGAGGTGTCAGGCATGTGGTGTTTCCATTAACCCCCAAATGGGGGTACATTAATTACCCTGAACAAAACCTGAAATAAATACCCTCTGAGAAATTCTAAAGAGTCACAAGTCTTGTTTATCTACATGTACATTTGGTGAAAATCTATGTCTTCTCTCCTGAATTTCCCTTCTTGTGACCCCTGAAAAACTTCCTGATGAAAACACTGTAATGTGATGGTATATTTACATATACATGTATTGTATATTTGGAATGAGTGGGATTCGAACCTATTATCTCAAGCACCACTCTCACAGCTAATAAAGGACAACGCAATAACAATATGGCCCAATTTCTATTCTTAACCATTTCCTGGTCAGGATGACACCAAGTCAATAGCTTTCCTCAGCATAGGTTGCACCCAGCCACCACCAAGGAAAGATATTGACCTGAGGCATGCCATCCTAATAGGAATCTGCAACTGTCCACAAAAACAGTTTTCTATTTCCATGAAATTTAAGTAAAAATATAAAGGACAACAATTTACACCCGGGTGCTTTTGGGGGATTTGAAAGGGATAGTGTTTACAGAAAGCTCCAAAAGTGGTTAACATGCAAACTTGCTGTACACATATGTGCATTGAAGACTGACACATGAATTCTAACATTGTCAATGGTAATAAAGATTGATGTCAACAGGTCAACTGATGTACCAGCTGGGCCGTGGGCCCCTTGTACCAGCTTTTCTACAACATTTATTGATACAAATTTACCTGCAATTTTTTTTGGGGGGGGGTTCGTTAAACAGCACAGCCCAGACAATATTATGTACATTTTAATCACCGTTTGGTGTCTTTTTAATTATCACCTTCATCAAGATCTTCATCGTTGTGTCTTTTTTTTTTTTTAATTATCCTCATCATTGTAACATGTAGACTTTTCATTCAAAGCATAACATATTACATTAATAATGTCTGCACAGGCACATGACTCATTATTCCTATGTCATTATCATCACATCATCATCATCATCATCATCATCATCATCATCATCACTTCTCTTATCAGTTTATCAGCATTGGTGGAGTGATGGATCTTTCTACAATGCAACAATGCTTGACAAATGTTGTACTCAATTATTCTGTCCCATCTTCACAGTAATGATATGCAATGATACCCACGGCCCCTCATCATCAGGGCACAGTCCCTCAATTTACCTGAAGATATAACCGTTTTTTTTGGCATTTGTCCTGCATCAGACTTTAAAATTTCTTTTTATAATCTTCAACTCTTAATTACCAAATTTTGGACCGAGTCAGCAGCTTTTCTCAGTGCACATTGGGTCCAATGTGTGCCGAGAAAAGCTACTGACCTGGGATATTTTTATCTGGAACTAGAAGCATGCTGGTACTTGAATGAAAGGTCTTTTTTTACAAGGAATACAAATCTGAGATCCTAATACTAATTCAGACTAGTTTCACTTTAGTAGATTGACTTTAGACGTGATTGGCAATGAAAAAGTTAATATATATTTTCTGTTCTTTGTTGGACCTCCTTGTCCCTGAAATGGATTATTTAACTCTTTCAATGCCAAGTTTTTGAATGTGTCATTGCACCCAAAGAGTTCCAAAGAAAGCCATTGACCTGAACCATCGTATTCTCTGGAACTATAAGCATGCTGGTACTTGAATCAAAGGTCTTTCACATGAAATATGAATCTAGCACCCTTGTCATAACTGAAAGCAGTTAGTCCTAAGTAGTTCACCTTAAGTCGCAGTTGGCATTAAAAGAGTCAATTGCATCTCCACATTACTGGCATGTACCAGCACCTAACACTTCATCGACAGCATTGTTGAAACAATTTGCTGGTAATACTTTCATAATTTTTGTCTGACTCTCTTCCCTCTAGCCACCATACTTCCTAAACAGTGACTGCACCCATAAAAATTTATGCTGGACACAAGGGGGGGGGGGGCAGTCTCTATCTACATTCTTATGATGTTTCCACACATCAACCACATTCTTGTGGGAAAAATGTGTTAATCCTACCCGACTGATGCTATCAAAAACACATTTTGTCACAATGAAAACAACAATCATAACAGGTGAAAACCCACGGGACATGGAGTGGTAATTAAAAACACTGCTCAATATTAGTTCGTCAGCTGTATAATTGAGCGTGGGGTTCAGACAGGTCAGCACGGTTGATTATTTATGATGGGACAACACCATTTGTGCTAATAACAGTCTATTTGTAATTGGACATCTGCTATGTAGTTTCTATATACATTTGAATGAAGATTGTCAATTTAATTAACATAAGCAGCAAATACATTGCTTAATCTGGCTTACCTACTTAGAATACCATTTGCTATGGCATAATATGTACATATAACCTGCCCACTGCCCCACCCAACGATCAAAAGTACAAAGCATGAAATGCTGATCTGATAGAAAAAAAGAAAGTTACGATAAGATTTAAAAGTATATTATGTGTATTTGATTCTTGAAATACAACAATGACTGGCACTGCTGGGTATATAGCCATTCACAGGTGAAAAAATTCTAGGCATACCTACCAGTAAGACACATAATGAATACACGATGGCGGTGAAAAAATGCGACTTGAACATGTATCTCCTGCTTGGTGTCCACATGCTGGGTATATGACTTAACGTTTCTATATTAAGGTATACCAAACTGGACTTTCAGAGCTTCAGAGTGTCCACTGACTTAAATCCATCAAAGTGCAAGTGTTAATCCATATAGGTCTTGTTTCCCCAGTGCCGGTCACTTAAGTCATTCACTTTCCCGCTGTTAATCTCCTATTGCCGCACGTACCCCCGGGGCGGACGAGACTGTCAATGCACGTCCTTAACTGTCCAACTGCTATGTACTACACCCTATAGCTCTGCATAAATATCTCCCTGACACAAATAATTCCTCCGACCTGATTCCACGCTTCGCTGATCTCTCCCATAGGGTGGGTGAGCAGACCAACCGGCCAATCTGGGGCCGTGCTCAATAAATCAAACAATTACCATTCACTTTATGGAGTTATGTAACAGTAATGTACGTATGGGACCGGACATATGGGTGTACTTTTGGCAGCATATGACTCCCACATGTGATTAAGACTTTTGACTTTTTGTACGTTCACTGATACATGATTAGTGAAAGGAACCGCTGGCAGAGAACATATGTTTTCTTGGTCCATCATGTCCCGTTCCTGGTGCCTGGGGGGATAAGGAGCTTCCCAAACAAAGCCATGATTTTCAGACCTAGGTGTACCTCTAGTCTGTCTGGGCAAACAACTGCCTGGCCTTGAGCGCTGTGTACAATTCAGAGCACTCATCTTTGGTGACATTTCTGGGTACTGTCGACAATATGCATACAATACTTGATCTGTATGCATTTCTCTATACCCCATTTCATTCCGGGCATAATAATAATTATACACTCCCTGTACTTCAGAATATTCAAGAGGAACAAACAAAAAGTTCTAGGACAAGTATTCAGTACACTTTGTTTTCAAAAACATTTGAATGCCTTAAAAACAAACTCTACAGATATTTATTTACTCTAATAACATTCTATTTTTTTCTGGGGGTGGGAGTGGGCTTGATTATGGAGGACAGGAAGGTCTCAATTTTTAAAGTCAGAAAAATATCTCCCATGCAATTTCATATCATAACATTACACCTGTTCATTGTCACAACCACAAGCTCAATGTTGAGTCTCCTTTGTCATCAGAGAAAGGGATTAACTGTAGAAAGCCAACACAATAGGATTTCTGACAGACGTCTATTAGAATGCAAGACCAACTGTGGAGGTGATTTAGAAATAGTACATTATTGGTCCTGCCCAGAACTGCCTGCTGTGCATCAGTAGTTTCTCATCTATCACTTTTGATGCCAGGGGAATTGATCAATAAACTAATTATATCTACCTGTCGGGTGTGCCTTTAGAAGTTCTGCTTCTAGTTTTATAAGGCTTCCCTCCTTTTTCTGGGAAATTGCTTCAAATTGTGAATGTTTCAAATTCTACCAGTCAGGCCACTGTCACCTCCATATGTCATCGACAGGTCGCAGTCATTTTCATTGTCGTTGATTTTGCGGCTTTCCTACCAGAGCATGACATAAGGTGCTGCTCTCTGGCTGTTCATGGTGTCACAAGCTCATGGATTATTAATAAGGCATCTGCCCATGTCAAGACCCACCAAACTGCATTATTGCTACCAATTTCTATTCATGACACTTAATTTAACTGAAAAACTCCCTAAAGAGTTCAATTTTGCTGCTCGGCAATTTCTACTGGTGTCAACGGGGCCACACATACCTAAAAAAAACCTGACTTTAAATGAAAGTTTTGGTAGCTTATAGACCAAAAATCAAACAAAACAGCCTTTTTTACAATCATGTTTTCCTTTAAATCATTTAAAGCAGGAAAATCCCCTCATGCTTGTTTCAGACATTATCTGCATCACGGGCACAACTACCTGGCCATATATATATTACGAAGTCCACAGTTGTCATCAACAAAAATTATCACAATCCAGAGTCTGGTAACCTGGTAAGAATGTCAAGAATTTCACATCACAGAAGCTTCCGGGAAGTAAGAGAATAACATACAGACCATACGGGCTTGTTGTTTAACTCTTTCATTGCCAATCACATCTAAAGTCGATCAACTTAAGTCAGACAAGGCTGAATTATCATTAGGATCCCAGATTCACATTCCTCGTAAAAACACCTTTCATTCAAGTACCAGTATGCCCATAGTTCCAGAGAGAGTACCCCAGGTCAACAGCTTTTCTCAGCGTGCACTGGATGCATTGCACCCAATGCGCACTGAGAAAAGCTGTTGACTCAGTCCAAAATTTGGCACTGAAAGAGTTAATGTAAAACAACATTGTCACACACCAACCAGTCATCCTTTAGAGCATCATACATATGCACATGTATATTTACTTGTATACATATGTACTCCCTTGTATACACCTTTAACTGCTTGTATACACATTTACTCACTTGTATACATGTGTATTTACTTGTATACATATGTATTTTCTTTTGTATACATGAGTATTTATTGTATACATGTGTATATAATCCACTCAGCCAACACTGGAGACATATTCCCAGCATGAAGTGACTGATAATTGTATATTAATATTCCTCACAAATACACTTTCCATTCCACTACCACCAGGCCGAGTGTCTAGTCATGGTTGTCCAGTGCTTTGAAGGTCATATTCCAGCTGTCTTAACGGTAGCTTTAGCATGACTTGCCAGGCATTAGACAAATGAACAAAGTTTCCACCTCCTGAACAGGGAGTAAGTTCTGGCCCTGCTCCAACCTGTTCATTTGTACTCTATCATATACAGTGGCATCTCCCCACTAAGACCACCTAAGGGACTGAAAAATATGGTCTGAATACGGGAGTAGTCTTGATGGTGGATATGATTTAATTAAGGATATAAAACAGGTCTGTAAATTGGTGGTCTTAGTATGGAAATGGTCTCTTTATGGCAGTGGTCTGAATTGGAGATTCTCCTGTATGTATGTGACTGCAATGATCCTCAATGTAGGCAAAAAACTGTTTAATATACATGAGGAATAAAAGAACACTTAGGTGTCACAGGTACATGATGTGTAGGGGCATGGCAATACATACACGTCATTTTGTCACGTTTTACCTGCCAGACACAATCATCCTTAACTCTTTCATGGCTAATTTTGACATCAGTCAATGTGCTGTGAAATGGCACAATGATAAACTAGATAGACACCCTCTGTGAACCAGCCTTTCATCCAGGTACCAGTGTGCCTACAGTGGCACAGACCATAGGCACGGTGCGGGTCAACAGCTTTCCTCGGTGCACTTTGGGTGGGCTGCACCCAAGGCACGCTGAGGAAAGCCGCCGGACTCCGGCAAAACTTGGCCCTGAAAGAGTTAACCTGGTCATTCGTCACAATGTCACAAAGTTTCTCAGCATCATTACCGATGAATGTACAAAAAAACACAGTAATTTCCAACCCTTGGGGCTGTCTCCCAGAAAAATGGTCTCTCCCATTTTTGTTTTTGTTTTCTTTAGTACATGTATCTTTGCCCATGGAAACAAGATTAACCACATGAAAGAACAAGCTATTCATCTTCCTAGAAGGGACAGTGCAGACAGACTTAGTTGTACAGTTGCCCAATACTTACCGTAAAGGTGGTTTGGGTGGCCTCACTGACTGGTTTCTTCAGGTTGATGTCGCCAGTTATAGGGTTGATGTAGAAGAACTCCTTGGCCTTCGCGTCTCCAGTCAGAGTAAAGCGGATGGCGTCCTGCATCAGAGAAGCATCTGTCAGTCACCACACACATTGTTTGACATGTCTATAACGTTGCTTGAAGGTAAATGGGGTTCAATATAAACAATAAATTTGCTGGAAAAATTAATAAACAAATAAATATTTGTTCCCAAGATTTCATTCTTGGATATGGGATGCTGGAAAAATTAATAAACAAATAAATATTTGTTCCCAAGATTTCATTCTTGGATATGGGATGCTGGAAAAATTAATAAACAAATAAATATTTGTTCCCAAGATTTCATTCTTGGATATGAGATTCATGCTCATGATAGTCATTTTAAACAAACAGGAAGGCACACCAGCCACAAGGTGGCGCCACTAATTAAAGATTCCTTCTCAGACTTTCACCCACAGGCATTACAGCCACCCAATGGTTTAATACAAACAATAAATCTGTTGGACAAAATAGATAAAGAGAGAAATAAAAACATTAGATGGCAAAACATTTAAGGCATTCCATAATTTTACATTTGGGGGGGGGGGGGGGGGCCACAACCAGTCTCACTTGAATTTTACATAGCAGCTTGAAACAAGAGAGTCGCATACTTGTCAAGTCTCCGTCATTAAGGTGAGAGTCCCCCTCTGTTTCATCCAAAATTTTCAAGTTTCCGTACAAAATTTTGTGAATTTTGCAGATTCTCCCCCCATGAAAATTCAGTATTTTCTTTTACATTCTTTGTACAAATGCAGATCTTGCCCATCGATTTTCAAAAATTAAAAAATCTCCCTATTTTGAGCTCTGAAATATTGGCAGCCACAGCGTGGTGTGAACAGCCTAAATTCAGCTGACCTTGTTCGTGTTGTTCCATACAACCCAAAATGAGTCCCAACCTGAGCGGAGTTGACTTGAGTTTAGCTGCAGCTGCAACTTGAGCTGAGCAGAGCCTCGCTTAACTTCAGCTGAGTGCACATGGAGATGAGTGACCTTGATACTTAACCTAGTGACCTACTTTTACTAAGACCTTGCCAAAGTTATTTGGCTCCTTTAAGTCACGTAAAGACAGGGGTGGTACCTAGTAAACAACTTTGGTGGAGATCAAATTGGATATGTGCCTCCTTTCATTCCAGCTACTTGCTCTTAAAGTGCTGCTTTATTCCATTACACAAACAGGAGCAACAGCAGTGCTTACATTATAACCATATAAAATACACTACAATTTTTTACATTCCATAACCAATCCAGTCACACTATAACCCATTCCCCATCCAAACGGCCAGCACTATCCATTTTTCTGGGGGGTTTTTTGGTGCCCCAGCTGATGAAAGTCAGAAAATTTTAAGCGGGGGGGAGCAGATGATCTTATCATGCAGGACACCTGTCTAACACACCATGCATTTTAATCTACAGACCTATTTCCTTTTCAATATATAATTAACTTACCCCATCAGCGTCAGTGGCATTGACTGTAACAATGGGTTCTCCAAGAGCTGCCTTGCTGGTAAGCCGCACGCTGTAGCTCCCCTGTGAAAACTTGGGAGAGTTGGCGTTACGCTGCACCAATATCGTGACATCAGCCGTGGCGACACGACCTGGTTCTTTGTCATCTATGGCAGTCACGCGCAACTGAAAGATGAGCAGTAATACTCCAGTCAAGCCTTCTTGTTGCCCGAATTAACTTACATAAAAGATATAAATACAAAATAACTTGCCATGAGAAAAAAAAAAATCCACACGCTCAAAATGCATCATCATGACTCGAAGCTGAAAAATTCACACTTACATCTCTTTCACAGAGATTCAACTATTTCCCTTTAGGGGTTCAAAAAGGACATTGTGTAGGATGAGAGAGATCCACAGTAATCCTGTACACCAAGGCAATGATTTACAGTTGAGACCCTATTATAGTATAACTTTTAAAATATCACGACATCTACTGCACATAGAATTTTTTCTTTTTTTTTGCACTTCACCTGAATTAAATCCTCAAATTTACAATTTTGATTTTCCTCTCAAAACAACATATTTTTGCTTGAAAGTGCATACATGGGGCTCTGATCCACAAAACATATATTTGTATTTAATGACTCCCTTATTTCAATGATTTTGAATTTGGGATTCACCTTTTTAAAAATTACCAAAAAAACTTGGAAGCCGAAATAAAGCAATTTACATGTACATGTACCTACCTGTTTATTTGACATAATTTTGGGGCTGCATATTTTGCATGCAATCAACAGGTGTCTACAGTGTACACCTATGTTATACTGTAGGCTTTCCAAAATGTGTAAAAATAAAGACAATTATCACTGACATTAGAATAACATGAGCCTTTCGTAGTTTAAGCATATACCTCAATAATAGTTCCTAGGTGAGACACTTGCCGTCCTTACCTGGAAAATGACCAGTCTTCCAGTGATAAACATTTTACTTTTGATCCTTGTTTTCCCCCTCCCCCCCCCTTCACTTAAACGTTGCTGATTTCTTCCACTTTCTTTTACAAAACCAAACAGCAGAGGGAAATAACATTGTAGATAAATACATACGGTGTAGATTGTTCTCCTATCCCCTCGCAAGCTTCGCTGTGTTTTGATAACTCCAGTGCTCTTGTCCAGCTTGAAGTAGGTTGGGGCTGGTACGATGCCCTGAGTGCCATAGATGATCTTGCCTTTCAGGTCCTTGTCTTCGGCAAACACCTTGAAGATAGAGTTGTCCACGGGTCGGAATTCGGAAATGGAGACTGTGTACGGCTGGTTGAGGAAGACCGGTGGGAACTGTTTGCGGATGATTGTTATGTAGGCGGTGGTGGAGTCACACTTCTGTGGACGATTGTCATCACATGCTTGCACATTCAGCTGAAAGTGAAACACCACGATCAACAATGGATCTAACAGGGAGAAAAGATAGAGAGACTTACCTCTTAGTCACATAATCAGTTCTAACGTCCAGCATGCCAAGTCATCCAGTACACACAATTTTCTTTCTTTCTTTCTCTTTTTTTTTTTTACACAATGAATGAATTATTTTGGAACTTCTAATGAGGGAACATTCTGATACATTGGTGCACTTCTGCTATAAAATGCCCTTTAATCTGTGAACATATGATGACACTATTAGGTTTAATCACCCATTTTAACTGTAAAGCACAGCCACTGGGAACACGTGGAGGGTATGCATTTTCAGTGTGAAACGATTTCAAGAAAAAGAGAATCACGCTAAACACAGTCAATCATTTATACAATACAAGGATGTGGGTGTGTTGTAAAACACATAACACCCACCCCACTGCCCAAAAAATACATCAGTACATAGAAAAAACTTACAGTAAAGGTACTGTCCACTGTTTCCGTCAGAGACTTCTTCAGGGACACAAGGCCAGTGTCGGGGTTGACAAAGAAAGCCTGCTTGGCACTGTGACTGCCTTGTAACACATACGTGATCTTATCCTGCACAGAAAAACACAGTCATCAGAACCGCCATTCACCAGAACTAAATACAGTGATACCTATCATTTTAGACCACCCAAACTGCCGGCAAAAAGCAGTCCCTATTGCAAGCACACTTTAAGTGCTGGAAATCTTTTTACAGAAATGGTCTCTTATGTCATGAAAGGCCGTCTTAACCCTCTGGGCCCTAAGAACTATACATTGGCTCTAAATACATTCAGCTACAAAATACTTTGGGTCCAGAGAGTTAAAAAGATGTGGTCTCTCACAAGAGGTGGTCTTCAGAGCAGGTACCCTTCTACCATGATTTACCATACACACATATGGAGATGTTGATACTTCCAACATGTTTTAATACCATCACAATGATAGGCATGTTTGATATATGCCATGCATAATATTTTAACCTTTATGCATATATGGATTTCATATTGTAAAACACCTACATACTGAATGTCATGCAGCAGTATTTGGAAATACGTGTAAATACTGTTCGATCTCCTAAATGACAAGCCACCAACCATTTCTTTCTTGTGCATACCAGATAACGAAATGGCAAACATTTTTTTTTTTTTTTCATTTTAATATCTAATAAGGAAATGGCAATGTTTACCAAACATGTCACAAATTAAAAATTATTAACTGAAAATGACAACATAATTATGTAATACTGGTAGAAAAAGGCTGTAAATATCTGACCTTGTCGTCATCGGTGGCCAGAAGCTGGGTGACACTGGAGCCCAGTCTGTGTGCTTCAGTGATAGACACCCGGTACTCTGACCTGGCAAAGATGGGCGCATTTTGGTTACGGTTGACCTTGAAGGGTACCACAGCTTCAGAGGTCTGGTCAGGATATGCTGTGTCATAGGCCTTCACCTTGACCTGAAATCAACAAGGATATATACATATATGTGTGTGTGCACACGTTTTTACATGTATATATATATATATATATATATATATATATATATATATATATATATATATATATATATATATATATATATATATATATATATATTACCAATAACTTCATTTTGAAGATTCTGTGATTTTTGACATTTCCTCTATTTCTCATTGTTTACCTGGTGCCTTTGTGCAGGGCTTTCCTTTTTTTATAACAATCAGGTAATAGCCAATTGATGCGCAACTCTGACTGATGTTAAACCTTTAACCCTGCCCCCCTGAATTAAAACTGAGTCTAAAATTCAGTCTAACTCAAGTTAAACCTTTATCCCTTTCCCCTTTGGTGGAAGATCTGAAGCCGGCATCTTTGGATAACCTCTAATCACTTTTTCATATTTTGGGATAGTTTGATACATAAACTACATGCTCCCAAAAACTCAGATGTGTGAACATAAAATTTATATGAGATTATTTATCTCAAAACTTTTGTTTACACTGAAAAGTTTATTAAAGCAGTGCAGGGCACATGGGTTTGTTTGCATGGGCATGATAATGAACCATGTCATTGTTTGCACAGTCATTCGTCCATGACCCCTGGAAACCAATTGAACCATTGACAAGGGTCATTCACAGGCAACCATTAGCCATGGAGAGAAGAACGGGCCAGTTAACACTAATCACTACCATTGTTCTGATTACTTTGAAATTCTCTGTTGATGTAAAAACAAATTAGCACAATCCACTTGCTGGTCCCCAAATATGGAAAGCCACATGTGAACCCACACCCAGACAAGCCAAGTGTGGTGTTCCCAAGTTAAAAAAAAGTCGAAATTTAAGCCACAAAATATACTTTTGTTTAATGACAATATCACAGAGGTAAAGCTACAGGTTTATTTCACACAATAATTAAAACACAGGAAAGAAGAAATGAATATGTGTCATATTACAGCCATGAATGGGTAAGAATTGGCAACTTTTTCTTTCAATGCGATTTTCTCGGAACTGTTTTTTGCTCAACCTCTGCAATTTGTATCCCGCCTCACAAATGTATGAATTGCCCTATCGCATTAAAATCAACAGACACTAAAAGAAAAATATCATATCCAGGAATGGTTCCCAGGATTTTTTTTCTGACAACCCCTTCTGTGACTTTTGGAGCAATTTATAGAACGAAAATGAACCTGTCAGGACTAAATTAAAAATTTTATAACTTTTTATTTATACTATTTCAGGACTAACCATTGAATTACATCCTGGACATGGATATATATTTTTAATTTCTTCTGATTTCAACTGGAAAAAAAAATTTTTTGTGTGACTTCTGTGCGAAAAATGTGAAAATCCTACCAAGTCAGAAGGAATGCTACAAAATCTCAAAAATTCTAATCCTGCAAAAAAACTCTATGGATACAAATCTATGGATATGTAGTAATCAGAAAATATATATATTTAATGCTCTTGTGAAAAAATTAAATGGGTAATTGCGATCCAAAGTTGCCAGTCTCACTGCACACTAGCTTCACAGCTTCCACCTTAAAACCGAGTCTAATACTCAGTTAGCTATCCTCAGCATGAGTTGGGTACTTAGCACCCAACCCATGCTGAGGATAGCTGTTGACCTGGAGCATGTTAATATCCTGATAGGTCTTATCTACAATTTACATTCAAACTGTTTTCTGGTACTGTTGAAGTTATTAATCAGATTGAAGCACGGAACACCTGTCGACAAGCCAAATTTGGCAAGTGTAAGGAGGGAAATGACTGATTAGCTGATGAATTAATTTTCATTTGGATTGTAAATTTCCAGACACCAGGTTAGCCTGACATTCAATCTGCCTCCTCACAGCCACCGTGTACTTACCCTGTAATCTGTTGATTTGAGATTGTCATTCTTCAGTGAGGACCTGATGGTAATCACTCCAGTCTCACCGTTAATCCTGAAGAAGCTGGGAGCTGGATATTCCCCAGTGATTTCATATTTTATTTTATCCTGTCACAAAAAAAAACAAACAAACAAACAAATATCATTCATTGCCGAGTTCATAGCAATCTATGCTATACTTAAGATGGTACACATTATCAGACTAATTTCAAACATCCTGTATGAATCTCTTCCACATAATATGCTTTAGTCTGAAATGAATGGTCTTTCACGACAAACAACTTGCAATAAACTGGTTCCTCCTCACCTTTGAGGAGACCAGATTTTAATGTTATTTACCCAAACGTAGATAGCAGAATCAACATGTACTCAATGCCTTCAACTTTCCCTAGGATGTTACAACATCTCTGCCCTGTCTCAGCTTTTTCAGCAAGAGGATGTTGGTAATTCTGACTGGCTCCTCAGCATTATCTGGTAAGTCAGCACTGTATGATGCTAATAAAACATGTTTAAACCAAGTCACATTCCAACTGCCAGATGAAGCGACAGTTCCCTGGTGATGTTAATAAACAGTGACCAGGACACTTGAACCACATCAATATGATACATGTGAGATGTGAACTGTTCCCAGCCAAGTCATTCAAGGATTTCTATACAAACAGCTGTCCATACCACTAAGATTTCCATCAAGAAAAGTACAAGTACCGATCTTACCTTCAGGTCAGGATCGTGAGCCTTCACCTTGAAGACTGAAGTTCCTGTTTTGGTGGTTTCTTTGATTCGCTGGGTGTTGTATGGGGTGTCATCAAAGCGAGGTGCTCTTGTGCTCCTGCCCACATTGATGTAGACAGTCATGGAGGTCTTTCTCTCTGGTGTTCCCTGGTCTGACGCCTCGATTCTCAACTGAAATATCGGCAAATCCACATGCAATAAATCATGCCACATGCTGTAGGTAAAAGAGAAATCATTCAGGTGTAGAATAATCGTTTATGTGAAGCCTGAAATGACAACCAAAATTTGTACAAATCACAAACGTTTAAGGCAGTTCTAGAATATTTTGTTATTTAGCCCTGAAGAAGGGGCAATAGGCCCCGAAACATGTCGGGGAGGCTGCCTACATATTTTTATACATAATTGCGTTTGTTTTCACCTATATCTGGTTACTTTACTAAGATTTCACTCAACCTCTGAGATTCACTTGAGCACCAGCCTCACATGTTGCCTGCTTCACTTAAGCTTCTTCCTTGTTATTTAGGAGAAAAACCTGTTTAGAAGCTTCATTGCAAACACTCTACAAAAGAGAGAGAGAAAGAAAGAAAGAAAGAAAGAAAGAAAGAAAGAAAGAAAGAAAGAAAGAAAGAAAGAAAGAAAGAAAGAAAGAAAGAAAGAAAGAAAGAAAGAAAGAAAGAAAGAAAGAAAGAAAGAAAGATGAATGTAAACTAGACCAATCTAAATTTGTCAAAGGGCAAGACATTTGTCTCTACTGACCGTGTATTGTGTCCTTGACCCTGGGTACAGTATCTTCTTCACGGTGACCTTGCCGGTGTCTGGATCCACGTAGAAGTAGCGTAATGCATCTCCCTCACCAGTGGCTTTGTACTTAATCTTGTTCTGTCAATGATAGAATTTATTGGCATGAACTCTCTTGTCACTGTCATAGTTATCATTCAGGCAAGCACTTTTTTTTTCAATTATATAAAGGGAGGAACTGAAATTATTATCCCACTTCATCTTATTTTTTTCTGTTTCTTTTACTTTAAAAATCAAACAAGTTAACAAAAGCTGTGCCATCAAATCTAATCACTGACAACAGTATTAATGTCAATCTACAAATCTTTGTACACTACCGACAGAAAACCCAATCTCACCAAGGGAAAAAAAACATAGATGACTCACATTATCCTTGTCAGTGGCATTCGGCTTGTTGGTCACCACAAAGCCCAGTGGTTCCGTCTCTTTCATGGTGACTCTGATTGGCGTGTCATGCATCCACGTGGGACGATTCTCGTTCCTCAGCATTGTGACTTCCACGCTTGCTGTAGAGGATTGGTCCGGGTAGACACTGTCATATGCTGCTATACGGATCTGACAAAAATTTCAAAAAATAAAAAATAAATAAAAACCATTCATGTTTTAAATATGTCCAGAACATTGAGAGCAATTTTGTTAAAAAATTTGTTTAATTTTTTTTTAATTTTATTAATTTATTTTATTTTATTTTATTTTTTTTTTTTGAGGAGGAGGGGTTTCCAGTACCTCTTTGACAGCTTTCATTCTCATGCCAGGAAAATAGATATGGGGACAAAGCTTCTGTATAGTGAGTTACTTCTTTTGCATACTGCATAAAGGATAGAACAGCAATTCAGTGCTAGAAACTTACCCAGGAGAGCTGATAGCCCAAAAGTTAATTTCAAGGCACTTTTGTATTATTATCAATTGTTCCATCTGAAATATTTGGGCCACTTACCATCAGTTTCGTACAAAATAAGGTGGCCCAGCCAGCTTTTTTATGGTATTTGGCCACCGGGCCACTGGCTATTTCTAGCACTGGCAATTGCATGGAGGCTCACTCCAAAAATTGAATTTTTCACTGTGATGGCTTCTTTCATAATTCATGTAAAACAAAACACATCTAAACTGACTGTCCTGTAAACAGACAAATCTTGGAGTTGTACTCAAGTCAAAACGTCACATGTAAATTAATGTATTACTTCAAAGCAAGAGAAATTTTGATGTGACAATCAATATACACACCTTGTATGAGAATGCCTTATCTGCTTTCAGGTTGTTTTTCACAGAAATCAGACCTTTCTCATTAATCTTGAAGAAGAATGGAGCTGGGAAATCACCAACGATGTTGTATCCAATCTTACCCTGAAATTAGGAAACTGTCATCAGAACACATCCCATTCTGGTATTTTTTTTTTGTTTTGTTTTGTTTTGTTTTTGTTTTTTTTTTTTGTTTTTTGTTTTTGTCACCCTTTTACATACATATTTGCATAGTGCATTGAACAACTTTTTAAAAATCAAATCCATGTACTGCCAATTGATACTTATGATATTTACATACTGCAAGGTGATATTTAAGAAAAAATCCCTTGCAAAAATTTCGATCTCTGCTTGGTGAAATTTTGTTCTAAATAAGAATTAATGAAGAGGAATGTTTCTTAAGACAACACAATTTACTGGACGACTTTTTTTCTCTATTTCAGTCAGAACTTTTTGCACCCAAAGTGTGCAAGTTCACTTTGCCTTACTGTGATGAAAAATGGTTAAAGCAGAATCAAACATGTATTTCTTCGCCTTTTCAACTCACAAGTACTTTAAATTAGAATATGGCATTTTAACAGAAACACGTATAACACAGACTAAACATACAAAGGTTTACCAGACAAATACAATACACAGGAAGTAAACAATGGCCACTTTTGTTGTCTAAATAGAAACAAATTGTCTCTCATCACTTGACCCACTCGTCTACAAGAATTTCAAACAATGTGCCCTCCCACATTAGTCTTTGCACCTAATGCCATCTCTGTTTCAAACCATCGTCATAGCTTAGTGGTACACTGGTGTCCATTTCAACATATTGTGGTTTTATGTTGTCACTGAAACTGCAATCGCTCAACTCAAATCATGACATGAAATATTTGTATTTATTCTAATAGTTAAATTACAGCCATAAAAATTCTTTATCATTTTGCGCTGGGCATACATATAAACGTCGCTATCCCAAATGAACTTTATTAAAATCAACAGCACAATTTAAACATC
This sequence comes from Hermodice carunculata, assembly GCA_964020975.1. Lineage (NCBI taxonomy): Eukaryota > Metazoa > Annelida > Polychaeta > Eunicida > Amphinomidae > Hermodice > Hermodice carunculata. The sequence continues at coordinate 10,678,147 of OZ026613.1, forward strand.
TCCATATGAGGCACTGTGTTGATTAAGCTAAATATCTACACCTCTACGTAAAATATAACTTTGCCAACATCAAACATCTATACACGTGCTCACTAACTAATCAACTGCTTTCTACACAGGAGATGCTGAAATTTATCCACTACAAATCCACTATCCCAAATGAACTTTATTAAAATCAACAGCACAATTTAAACATCTCCATATGAGGCACTGTGTTGATTAAGCTAAATATCTACACCTCTACGTAAAATATAACTTTGCCAACATCAAACATCTATACACGTGCTCACTAACTAATCAACTGCTTTCTACACAGGAGATGCTGAAATTTATCCACTACATAACACTATCCTACAAGAACAATTTCCATGGTTACCAAGGATATCATCATAAATGTTTGCTTGCATTAATCTTACTATAAACACTTTTTTTTCCCCTTTGGAAGCCGAACTACATAATATGATCAACAATTAAAAAATACTTTCTTCGTCATGCAAAATGGAAACTTCAACAAAAAAAATTTAAAAATAAATAAACATGCCAGACACGTGTACGTTCCAATATGTAACATTCCAGGTGACTTACCAACCGTGGTGGTGCACCAGGCTACGAGACAATTTAAGGTAGGACACACACGATGTGAGATGAGCAAAGACAGTTATATACGTGGAGGCAAAAGGTCACAGGTCAAGCACAATACACGAGGAAAACATTCCAACACACTCACATTGAGGGACATTACACACAGACAAAACATATGCACCAGACAAATCGATGGATTTTACACAAATCCAGTTTATTGTAAGGAAGGCTCCATATTTTTTGCCCCACAATAATGCCAGAGAATGTGTGAATGGTTGATTTTACACAAATACAATTTTGCTTACACTCAACACATTACATGCATTTTTAACTTTGTAAATCAGAAGGTATGCAGAATTAACCCTTTCCCCCTTGAATTAAGACTGATTCAACAGCTTTCCTCGGCATGGGTTGGGCACTAAGTGCCCAACCCATGCCGAGCAAAGCTGTTGACCCGGGTCATATTGTCTTGACAGGTCTCATCTTCAATTCTCAGTCAAATTGTTTTTCATTGCTGTTGAAATCAGTTGAAAACACTGAAGCAGACGACATTTGACCACCAGCCAGTTTTGGCCGGTTTAAGGGGGAAAGGGTTACACTTTGACAAAAAGTAAAGTCTTTCTCATTGCAAGGCTTCATTTATGTATAAAATATAATGCCAGAAGCCAAGTCTGCAAAATGCACAAAGTCAAATGATCATAACCTAAAACATTTGAAAATTACACATTACATATCCTGTCCATCAAGGCATTTTTTTAGAGAGAGCGTTATGATTTCTGTTAAACTTAAATGCACCAATAAATATTGATGCAAAACTGTAAAAATTTGTTGCTACATGTATTAACAGAATATACTCTGTAAAAAATATACAGCCACATACATTTGTTAGAAATCTGAGGGAATACAAGTTAGTGATATTTAGTATGTTATGACAATACACAAAACATAAAGGGACAGTAAGTCTTCACAGAGATCAGGCTCAACTGTGCAGCCAACAGTGTTTCAATCATTCATACATTCACACAACAAAGTGTCAGGTGTATTCTGTGTGTTGAAGATATATGCAACAATTCATTTTTCCTATGAAGAAGTGCAGAACAGTTGATATATCATTTCTGTTAAGACATATGGAGAATCTAGCCTTGGGTTGCAGTTGCCGACAATGTCTGCAGCACAAGTTGTTGGATTTTCTTGTCTGTACAAGTTGTCCGCACCTGCCACCCGATGCTAGATTTTCTTTCTCACGTACCTACATTTGACAGAAATTGTGAACGAATATTTGAATCTCAGAAAACTAACTTCCTCATCAGACTTTCACCATTCGATTTGTTATTCTCCTATATGCAAACTCAGCCACTTTACTTACTCTTACACGCCCCTCAAGGAAAAGATTTCCAACCTTAGCATACACACTTTGCACTTATTTCTCGTGTGAGACAGTTCGAAGACCTGTGGTTCACTTATCTAGTTTGTCATACATGTATTCAAATATGCAAGATTATCACCCAGTCTCATTATATGCAACAAGTCAACCCAAAATTTACATTCGCAATACCTCATTAAATATACAGAGAAAAGTAATCCACACCTGTTCAAGTAAATTGACCAATCAGAATTTACTTGCATAATTGAGGAAGGCCATCTACCACCACTTGTGAATTGAGGCAGTAACTACAGCCTGATACCAACACTAGGTATGTGAGAAATACCTGGTACATTGCATATGTAGGGTACGACATGCATTGCTGAAATGTTGTGAAGCAAACATATTTGTACTTTAAGGAAGAAAAAAAAAGTGATAATTGGAAATTGTTAGTATGGAATGTACATCATGAGATTAAGAACAACATTCTCACACCAATTTTAGTTTGATTTAAACTTAGGAGGGGTTTGCTCATACAAATGCAAGCACATTCAAATTTGAAACGGAACATACACACACAGATGCACATACCTGTATGTCTTTGTCTCTGGCTCGAACAGTGAACACTGATGCATCCACTTTTTCATTCTCAGAGAGTATAGCACGGTATGGTCGACCTTGGAATGAGGGCAAGTGGTTATTGCGGTTGACCCTGACAAATAGGATGGCATCGGCTGTCCTCTCTGGACGGCGGTTGTCCCGGGCTCTCACAGTGAACTAAAAGTGCATAGAATTTGATTAGTTTCAAAATTAACTCACCTCCTCACAGTCACTGGTCCCTGTCTTGTGGTGAAGATGAAAATTTACATAAATTTCACAAAACAAGTAAAGCTACCCCAGTACGCTGAAAAGTAAAATTTTTCTTTCAACAAACTACCAAGACGGACCCTTTCAGTGCTAAGTTGACAGACTGAGTCAACATCTTTCCTGGCCAACCTCTTGTTGCCTTGTGCCCAAGAAAGCCACTGACCTGGGTCCCTCTCTGTGTTCCAGAACTACCTGCACACTGCCACTTGAGTGTACGTTTTCTTCATGAGGATTCCCAGTCTGGACTCACTATTAACCTTTCACTCCCAACTAGAGTTAAAGTCGAAGTACTTAAGATGAACTTCTCTGCATCATCAAATGGATACTATATTAATATTCTTTGTACTGTAAAAGGGCCTCTTAGTCAAGTACCATAATGTCTATAGTCCCTTAGAATATAATGGTCCTGGTCAACAGCTTTCCTTGGCATTGACTCGGTCCAAACCTTGGCACTGAAAGAGTTAACTAAGACAACCATGACTTTTGTTGTTGATAGAAGCGAACAAGTTTGAATTTTTTTCTCACTTGGCCAGGTTTCGGGCAAATAATGATACGTCTTTAAAATTAGTTTTCACGTGAAGTTCTTACTGTAAACAAGACTGAAACAATGAATAAATCACCCAAAGGAATACGTGATCCAGCTTGTTCTGAAACAGCGCAAATGAATCAACGTTCTCTCACCCTGTACTGAGTGTTCCTGCTTCTGTCATTCATCAGGGACTGCTGCAGATGAAGCTGGCCTCCCTCTGGTGTTATAAAGAAGTATCGCAGTGCCTTGGTGGACTCTGGTTTTCCAGGCAGTTCAAAGGTGACCTTGTCCTGTAAGTGCATCAAATCAAATTTAAGTTTGCTTGTACTTCTGTACATGTACAGTTTTCTAAACCTTTTCAAGAAGGAAAGGGACTGAGTTGACCACTTTCATCAGCCTAGACAGAAATAGAGAACCCAACTTATGTGAGGAAAGTTTTTTAGCTGGAGCAAACTTTTTTTTTTCATCAGGAACTCTTAAGCAAAAATGTTTTCTAATGTTAGGAAATGTATTTAAACATGCTAATGCTGACAACATGCGACACTTGGCTGCTTTTAAGCACGAAGGGTTAATAAAACATGTGGACAGCACAAATGTACTCTTTTGTAGTTCACTCTCGCCCACCGTAGTTACCAGTGGCCGAGTTCTTAAAACAGTGAGATTCCTAAAAATACAGACTCCCACACATTACTGAGCTGACCTTTTTTTCCTTAACCATTTTCAAACAATTAAAATACATGTACAATTTTTAAAACATATCACAAGAACAAAGATTCCCAGTACATGTATATCTTACAGATATTGATTATGAAGAGTAAAGAGTATGGACTGCAGAATAGAGTAATGACTACCAGGAAGTGGTTCTGGACAAAACGACATAAATACAATAATGAACATCCACAAAGAGAAAGCAACATCACCAGTAATTTCACTGATTTACGACGTAAAATTTACAGTAACTACACAAGCTTACCCCATCAGCATCTGACGCAGACACATTCAAGACGTTAAGGCCAACTTCAACATTTTCATTGATGGTAGCTTCGTATGTGCTCTTTGTGAACTTGGGGGTGTTCACATTCCTGGTAACTGGTATTCGCACCGTGGTTGTAGCAGTCTTCTCCGGGTTTCCAGAATCCTGCACTGTGACGCGCAACTGAAAACAAATTTATCATCCACGTTATTTCAATGTGGTGTTTACTTACATAAATGTAACCTAGAGGGCGACTGGAGGGGACTTAAATCCCAAAATTATAATGTAAATATATGCATCCTTTACTTTAGTGGATAAATTGATGCATTAAAATTGGTAAAATAAATAAAGTTAGAAATTTTTACAGATAAACAACATGAATCACATCACTATGTAGTAGCATCTTTGAAAATCCTGACACTGGAGACCTTTTGTTCAGCTCAACTGTAAGGCAGACCAATGGAATGGCCAGGTCTCTTGACTGCTTTCATGATACTTAAGTCTCTTTTTGCCTAACAAATTTACCCACATTTTAAGTTGTCCTGCAACATGAGAAGACCACTTTTTTCTGGCAGTAAGGATCTTTTTAAACAGTATGTATTACTGTACATGTGTTTGCAAACTCCCTCCACATCTGCGTGGTCAGTGGGACAAGTTATGACAGCAGCACACAACCGATACACAAGAAGTAACAAGCGCCTCATATCCCACCACACAAGCAGAATGCCAGGACTACTTACTATGTAGTAAGGTGCATAGTCTTTCCTCAAGTCTTGCTTGATGGTGATCAGGCCCGACTGCTCGTTTATTTTGAAGTACTCAGGTGCTGGTGGGTCTCCTACAATCTTGAACTGTAGCTTACCCTGGAAGTCAATGACACAGATGTATGTACTCACAAGATTCATATATACCTATCACTGCACTGACCCCTTGCCCTGAAATTCACCAATACTGATTGGTGGCCAAATTTTTTCTGTTTCAATGTTTTTTACTTATTTCAAAAGTAATGAAATACAATTTGAATGGGAGTAAATTATTGGTGAGCCCCATCAAGATAATATGGTCCAGGTTATAATTAGCTCTTTCAGTGCCAAATTTTGGACTGAGTCAACAGCTTTTCTTGACACGCATTGGGCGCAATGAGCCCAATGTGGGCCAAGAAAACCTGTTGACCTGGGGTATTCTCTCTGGAACTACATGCATGCTGGTACTTGAATGAAAGGTCTTTTTACGAGGAATACGAATCTGGGATCCTAATGATAATTCAGACTAGTTTTTGACTTAGGCAGATTGACTTTAGACGTGATTGGCACTGAATGAGTTAGTTACCAGCTTTCTTTGGTGTGGGTTTGGCACTAAGCACCCAACCCCTAACAACGAAACTGTTGGCTCAGTTTTAAACTCAACGTAAATAAACAGGGAAAGCCCAGCAATGGTATACAATGTAAACATGGCATCAAACTCTAGTGACAACATGTTTGTTCTAGGAATTCAGTTGCAGAAGCAGATGTGTCATGCCACACTTACACTTGAAGAAAATTTTTTTTTTTGTGTGTGTTTTTTTTTTCAAACGTCAACTCACCTTCTGGTCTCTGTCTCTTCCTGATACCTGGTGGACCCGTTCTCCCACCTTCTTGTTCTCTTGCACTGATTTTGCGGTGTAGGGGGCGTTAGTGAACTCTGGGGCGTATTCGTCACGAGTTATGCGTAGGACCACTTCCACTTTCTTCGACTTTGGTGGGACTCCAGAATCTGTGGCAGTCACTTCGAACTGAAAAAAATAAAATCAAAATAACACATAAAAAAATAAATAACAGTGCTCGCATGTGAAAGATAATAAATGATGGAACTCAAGTTTGCCACTATGTTTGCTGTGCCCTTGAAGATCCTTAAATTGTTACATAAAGGAAACTTAATACGTATTTATAAGTAAATGTAATGAATCACTAATATGAGTATGTACATGCTATATTTATTCCATACCTGGGGGGCAAAGCCTTCAACTCGGTGTTATTTTGATATTTGATGAAACTGGGAATCACGGTTTTTAATGTAAATTTAAGTAGGATCCAGAACGATAAAAGTAGAAGATGGAAATACAGTATCAGCATTGTGCTCTGAAGCCATTTCACTGATAGTGGGAGGGGCCAGAAGACTTGTTGACATGCACATGTGCCTCCTGCCTCCTTGTTTTGAAAATCAAGGGAATATTTGAACTCGAACGCCGTCTTTCATATGCACAATTCACGCTCAACTTCAGATCATTATACCCAAACATATGTCACTACATGTGACATGGCATATTAAGTACATCATAATTCCCTCAAACTTAAGATAATCCCTCCATAAAAGCTACACTGTACATACTCTAAATTCTTTGGTCTTCACAGAGGTGAGGAATTTTTTCGTGGTGATAAGACCGGTATCCTGGTTCAGGTAGAACATTTCCTGGTCATTGCGGTCACCCCGCATTCCATAGCTTATGGAGTCGTTGTCTTTATCCGTGGCTGTCACTTTCAGAACACTGCCACCCACAGCAAGCTTCTCATCAATGATTTGTTCGTAGCGGTTTTTGCTGAAGACTGGGAAGTTGGGGTTACGCTGCACAGAGACAGTGACAGTTCCTGTGGCTCTGTTTCCTGGATAGATACTGTCGTACGCTACCATTTTCAACTGTCAAACAAGAAAGATTTTCAATCATGATTGCAATTTATACAGAAATTAACACACACACATATCAGGGCAAGAAAATTTGTATTTCCCAATGTCCAGGACAAGTGAAAATTCACTAAAATAACATGTAGATGATAGGAGGACTTGTCCTCTGACAAATACACCCATAATGGATTTTGTTTTGCGGTGTGTGTGTGTGTGTGTGTGTGTGTGTGTGTGTGTGTGTGTATATATATATATATATAAACATTACATTCAGGACCATACTTGGTTGATTACAGTCACACCACTGCAGTACTGAATTTACCAATCAACATATTATTCTGAATACATCTATGCATGTAGTAAACATTCTCAACACAAAGTATGTATGAAAATTATACTATATGTGATAAACCGGAATCCACAAGTTTACATCTTCAAAGTGGTATCATTTATTTAACATATCTATAATTCGTTTACTGTTATAACTTGCTAGTAGTCAACTGCAGACAAACAGAGATACTGACCACGTATCTGGATGCACGCAGGCTGTCCTTTTTCAGATCCTGTTTGACCCTGATCTGTGCTGTGTCTTTGTTGATGGAGAAGAAATCCTGTGCCGGGTAGTCTCCAATTATCTCGTACACCAGCTTGCCCTGTAAATAAAGAAGCACTGTCACTGCTGGCCACTGTTAACCTCCTTGATAAACGTAAATTTTGCGATTTTATTACTGAGTCATATGGATCAAAATTTATCAATTTTTGTATAAAAGACTGGAGAGCACAAGTTTCTCCTGAAAAAGTTACAAGGTTCAACTAAAAAGGCAATTTCTAAATGCTTTTCTAAAGATGTATCTGACAGTTTTCTTTTGGTTCAAACAAAACTATTTAATTTCAACAGGAGGTATTCATATTAACTGGGATCCTGTGCTGTCACCAAAGTTGCAGCAAGGTCCTTGACAAGAAGGAGGGCAGATTAATACATTAAACAGTGCCAAAAGGGCTACTATAATAAAAGTAACAACTTGAGAAAGCAAAAGGCTTCAAGAAAATAATTCAAGATGTTCTACAACATATAAAATGCTAAACACATTTAGAAAATTGCACTTATTTGGTAGAAAAGTTGTTATTTCTAAATGGTTAAGTCAAATAACTGGTACATGTGCCACCATCACAGCAGAGGCATAAATCCACTGCCTAGCAACTGAGGGGACCAGCACAGTCTGCAGTTAATCTAGTTACATGTGAATACCTTCGATTATAATCTCTTCAAATACATGTATGTATTTCTTCATAAAAGCTAAAAACTAGCAGGCAATTATCTTACAACTCGACTATCCTACGATTATGCGCAATGGTAACACACGAAGGTGACCTGCATGCACAGCCAAAGCTTCGTACCTTGACATCTTCATCCTTGGCACCGACAGCAGCAGGCTTGGTGCTTACTACTGAGTTTGTCTTGACATCCTCGGCAATTGTGACAGTGTAAGGATTGTTGTTGAACCTCGGAGCCCTGCGGTCTCTCTCGATCTGTACCTTCACAGTGGCATCAGCGTACTTCTCAGGCACGCTGCCGTCCTTCACACGCAGTTGGATCTGAAGAGGAAAAGATTTATCGCTCGTGTTGCTGCCGTACGTTTCAGCCGCGTACAGAACAGATTTCTCGATACAAGGTTAAAATGCACCACAAACCTGACACAAAATTTGAAAGGTCCTCATTTGTACCGTTTCATTTTGGACACACAAGTAGCTGAGTGGTTTCTCAGACATGACATGCTGATAGTTCGAAAAATTAATGGTACAACATACTCTTTATTGAGAACAGACTGACATGTATTCTCTGTGTTACCTTCAAGCATACTTTCTCTCACATTTACTTTTACAAAATGCAGTAGATCAACAAAGGTCACAGGCAATGCACAAGGACTGAAAAGACGAGTGAAATTACCAGCTGAATCTGTTATGTTGAAATTACAAAATGTTTAGTCTACCTCAGAAAACTGTAGATGATCACTCGTGTGCCTTGTCCTTTCTGTCTGCAAATTGATATAGTTTTAATTGTAATATGCACATAACAAATCATACCTCATCATCAATTTGTGATCCAGCGGTCAGCAATTTCTTGAGAGTAATGTCCCCAGTGTCGCCATTGATGTAGTAGTATTCTTTTGCCCGGCTGGTTCCTCGAATTTCATAACGCAGAGTGTCCTGCCATCAGCAACCATGGAAATCGTAATTACATTTCTATATTCTATTACCAAGTTTATATTTATTATCAGCATTTATTTACCATAAAGCCATGTATTTCAGTTGATGCTGTTTTCTTCACTGCAGAGCTGCAAGTTTGTATTCTTATAGCATGGGTCCTCATCAAATGAATTGCCAAAAGAACTAGAAGTCTACCACATGTGTACCAGGAAAGACACTTTGTTCTCCCAGTAATATGTTTCTGTATATCAACTGGTATATCACACTTACATGTATGCACATGTAAAAGTCGTGATCTTCATAACTGAAGTAAACACGATGTTACACTCTGTAACAAAACCTCAATTGATACACACCATTTACAGATAGGTACACTGTTCCCACCACAAGTATTGGTCATAAATTCTTCCATACTGGTGCATGTAAAAAAAAACATACACCACATAAATCTGAGATTGTCTTGACAAAACAACAACTTTTCTCACTAAATACATATTGCTGTATACAATTCTCCAAAATAAATGTTCACGTCATTACTGCTGAACAAAGCTGAAGTTCATGAAAGCCTAACTGACAGTCACAGGCAGATGTTGGGTCAAGCCTTAGAATGCTGCTGTAGTATTAATATCATGGTAAATTCATGTATCATCTGGGTATTTAGTCCCTGTATCACATGCCATAGACTTAATCCTGACCTCTAAATATGGCCCTTGGAGCTTCAAAATATTTTCTCTCTCTCTTTTTTTTTCCATAGGGATGGAATAACAGCACCAACTGGTTAAGCATAAATCAACGAAGCAACCACTCACGGCGTCTTTATCTGTGGCCGTGACCTTGGCCACCAGCTGTCCCAGTGCCCAGCGATCATTGACCTTGGCGGTATACCTCGTGTTGCTCCACACCGGCTTGTTCTCGTTTCGCTTGATGGTCGCCGTCAGGGTCGAGGTCACGGTCTTCTCCGGACGCACGGTGTCATAGGCTGTGATGAGCAGCTGTTGGTAATGAAGTGACAGCACATTGAAACATTTCGTGTCAGTTGCAGATTCGGAATGCAACGGGAAAATCAAGCTGGTAGTTATAATCCAACAGCTCAATCATCCAAGAGGAAAGCACACACACACATCCCAATCAGACTCCCAAACTTCAATGCAACAGCACCAGACTTGAAAACACAAGGATTTAAAATCAAAAGCAGTTTTGAGTGGTTTGTACCTGTCCAGACTGATTTAGCAGAAAAACGTTGAGGAAACACATAAAAGTGGACCACGGTGTAAAGGCAATAATACCCAGACCTAAATCTGAAAAAGCCGAGTTCTTCGGCCAAAACATTTATAAACACAAGGATATGTATGACAAACCTGTCAAACATTAACTACTATATTCCTATTTTCCCCCCGGGTGTTTACACACTTGCAAAGTGATAAGACTTCCAATTAGAACCCTACTTGGAACATTAAAGGTAAAATACTGAGAGACGCGTCATTTATTTGTAAAATTTTTGGACTTAGTTTTGATCATCCATTGGTTTATTCCATCTGCTATCTTGCTGCTGGGCCTTTGCTTTGTCTGCTCTTTTGATCATTCAGATTGCGAGGTACAGGGAGGCCTTAGTACAGCAGGGGACCTTATTCGGGAAGAATACGGCATGTGTAGTAGTACTATTTTATTTTCCACATACTCTTCTTATGATTTACTCATGACAGCTCAACCACTTCCGGTACCAAGTCATCTAAAGTTGAATAATCATTAGCTGGGTATCAAACTTCGACCCAAAGAAGTTGGTTGACACAGAGAAATCTGACATGACCCTTTCAACTTGTTTTTTTCTACAGGACTGCAGGTGATTATGCTTACTCTGTACAAGAAACTCTTATCTTGCTTCAGTCCCTTGGCATCCTTGACACGGATTTGACCAGTGGAATTGTTAATGAAGAAGAAGTTGGAGGCAGGCACAGGTGCTATCATGGCATAGCTGAGTGAGCCCTGGAAATAAACACAGCCATACAATCTTACAATTTATACATGTAACCAGAATCATACAATCTTACCATTCGATATGTAACCAGAATTATACAATCTTACCATTTGATATGTAACCAGAATTATACAATCTTACCATTTGATATGTAACCAGAATTATACAATCTTACCATTTGATATGTAACCAGAATTATACAATCTTACCATTTGATATGTAACCAGAATTATACAATCTTACGAAATAGATATGTAATCAGAATCCTACAATCTTACCACTTGATATGTAACCAGAATTATGCAATCTTATGATTTAGATGATATATAACCAGTCATTACATTGTCAATATTACTATCTATATGATATGTAACCAGAGTCATACAATCTTGAAATTTACATGACATCCCTGTCACTTGGGCCAGAATTAGACTTTGACCCAGTTGACAGGAAAGAAGTCCTTTACCATGATACTTGCTATTCATCATAAACAGCAAGATCCGTGTTTCTGAAATTAATACACAGTGGTTCCTCTTTTGAGAAGCCCCTCTAATGAGAGACTTCATTTGCCACCTGCTGGTATTATCCTTTCCACATTATTGTAAATCTATTAAGTAACCACCTAATTTGAAATGTTTCATCACATGGACCAGGAAAGTTGTTGGCTCAAGGAATCCCTATTCTTTGGGTTCAATATATAATTTTTATTCCAAACACACACACACACACACACACACACATTAATAAGAAATGATAATGAAAACACACACACACACACACACACACACACATTAATAAGAAATGATAATGAAAGGATTAAATCAGATGACATTTGATATTTCAGTACTTTCAACTACTTTGATAGTAAAATGTACTTGTTTTCATGTATATGTATAAACTTTCACATTTTTTTAATTTGAGGCACTTAACTGAAGTTCGAATTTCACTATTTTGGACATAGTTCCTATTAAATCTACGTTCATATACTATATCATTCTGTTTTGATTTCCATCCTTTGGTGCCATCAGCAAAATCAGCCACAGTACAAATGCAGCAAGATTAAAAAACTGAAGCTTTTTTTTTTCTCATCCAGCTGCCGACATTCCACATGTATCTATCTAACTGCTCTTCACATCTTTGATCCAGAAAAAAATACACATCCTGTACATACCTTCTTGTCTTCATCCTGGCCCTGAACAGAGAAGATCACTGTGTTGTTCTTCACATTCTCAGAGATTGTCTGGGTCCTGGGCAGGTTGTTGAAGCGAGGAACCTTGTCACGGACAAACTTGACCTGGATGTTTGACTTCGAAGTCCTCTCTGGGGCACCCTGATCTGAAACTTCTACTTGGAACTGCAAAAACAAAGGTGATATGGTTTTATTTTGAGGCACGCTCCCTGCAGGTGCAGAGCCATAATTCGCATAATTTTGCAAGAATCTATTTGGATTTTTGTCAATTAGTTTTCTTTTTAAAGAAAGACAAGTTTAGGAGAATCTTTACGAGAAAGGATTCTCGGATTTTCGCCAAAATTCTGGCCCTGAGGTGGGCATGAGGAGGGCCCTTCCACAAAAGGTCTGCCCATGGTTTGTTTGTATGAGGTATTCCAGTTATGACAGAACGTCATGATTGGCAAGGCATTTTACACAAACAGGATGCTCCCATCTGCCAGCCAATCAGAATATACCACTTCTTCCATCGACCAATTACATGTACAAGAGGGCAACACATAAATCCTCTTTGACTTGACAATGTTAACAATAATTCAACTAAATAATGGACTCCACAAATTTCAGATGTATAGGGTTCACCCTGTAAGAAGTGACACTGAAATAATGAATCATGGATGTCTGCTCCTCCTCAGACATTAAACTCCTCGCCGTTTAAAGACTGTTTCAACGTGCAGTGATGACAAGAGCACTCACATTGTAGTCCAGCTTGTTGGTGTTGGGGAAGACTTTCTTCAGTGTCAGTACCCCAGTGGTAGGATTGAGATAAAACACGTCGGTGTCTGGAGCCTTTGGCACCAGCCTGTAGACCAGCACATCCTGGGAAAATACAAATAATGACAAACTGATATCTCGGCGTCGATTTTTTTTCTTCCGGTGATCATAGTTTTTACATATTCACTTCATCACAGATTTTGAAAATGGTCAGAAAGTTCCGCCAGTTAACACTTTTACAGCATCATTGCAACTGAACCTTTGTAGCCACTGTCAATTTTACAGTTGAGCTCTACACAGATTTATGGGATATGGAAATGGAATTAAAATCTGATAAGTGTGTTTTTGGCATGTTCAATTAAAACTACCCTTTCTGCTCATTCTCTCCTTTACCAATACTATCATTTTTTTCTAATTTCTCTGTTTCATCCAGATATGTCAAAGTGTACATTTAAAAAAAGAAAATCTGTTCAAAATACAAATATAACAAAGATACATGTACATGTATATAAAATGTGTCTGGCCATATAAAATGCCCATCCATGATAGAGAATTTAAAAAAAAAAAAAAAAAGAGAGAGAGAGAATTTAACTTACATCTCTGTCCTTGTCTGTCGCAGAGACTTTCAAGATGCTCTCACCCAGTGGGAAGTTCTCCATTATATTTTTTCTGTATGTACCAGTTGTAAAACGAGGTGTGTTTTCATTCCTTGTCACAGTTACATTAACAGTTGCCGTGGTGATCTGAGTCCTGACACCTGTGGCTACAGCTTGTACCAGCAGCTAAAAAGGCAAACAACTTTGTTTTATATATATATATATATATATATATATATATATATATATATATATATATATATATATATATATATATATATATATATATATATATATATATATATATATATTTATTTATTTATTTATGTGTGTGTGTGTGTATATATATAACATATATACATATATATTATTACTTATATGCAACTAAAATCCTCTCAGGACAGGCATTTTCGGTTATCGTGAACTAATTACATGTCTAATTATTTTAGGAAGTTACATGCAGCCAAGAACATCACATTTTTAAAAAAAAGGCTCTGCAGAAAATTATCTACTTTGAAAAATTATTTTTGTTCCTGGAAATATAGATATTTTTCAGCATGATCACAACCAGAAAAAAGATTCTTGTTGACTCGTTATTGAATAGAAGATCAAGTTCACAGCTTCTCTCAGTGAAGCGCCCAGATGTAAATTGTCATCTGCCTTTAAGTTTTGACTTAAATTTCTTGTTACTAGAAAAAAAAAATTCTGAGATTTTTATGCAAGACCATTCATGATGGCACGCCCCAGGTCAATGGCTTTCCTTGGCCCAACTCATAGCAAGGAAAGCTACTGATTCAGTCGTACTCTGACCAGGAATGGTTTAACAAGAAGACTTGCAGCCGAGACATTGAAGCATGTCGTATTTCATATTTGGGTGCTTGTGGCGTATTTCAGTAGGACAGTGTTAACTCTTTGGGTGCCATGAAAAGCTGTTGACCTGGACCGTCTATGCAACTGCAGGATTGCTGGTAATTGAAGGAAAGGTCGCCTTACAGAGTATATGAATCCAGTATCGGTTTATGTTCATTAAGAACACATTAACTTGTGTCAAAACTGGTGGTGAGAGTGTTTGATAAGGTGACAATCTTTACCCTGTACAGAGTCAGCTTGGCCTGGTCATTCCTCAGGTCAGACTTGACCTTGACCTGTCCAGACTTCTCATCCACTGAGAAGTAGTCTGGGCCGGAGCTTATGCCAATCAAGGAGTATGTGATCTTGGTCTGAAAGGGAAAAAATACATGTATTTATGAAGAAGAAAAGTATTATCTTCGAGCATATGCATGCGTTACACAAAATACAGGTTCCTGGGGATGACAAGAGTCACTCTGTCTACACCATGTACATGTACTGCCATTAATACAAAGTTTCTGCAAGTCTTTTATCTTCTTGTTGCTTTTTTTGTTTTGTTTTTTGTTAAAAAAAAAAACACCCACTCATTAGAAATAACCCTATAAATACAGATTATTAATACCACATGTGTATGGTGTTTACAAAGGCATTGGTATCTAGGTGCATATTGACCACCTTGCGCTCGTAACACTTTACCGAAAATGCAAGATGCAGCTGTCACACTCTTTAGAAGCTTTGTAATTGAATAATCTTAAAATGTAGATCTGCATATTTTCCCGTCACATCATCCACAATACTAGTATCAAAAATGTTTGTCTTGTTGCAATAACAACCATGGAATAATAAATTTCAACTGTACGCAAAATTGTTCAAAACTCTTCCGACAGTCAGGGAGATGCCTGGGAAAGTGAGACAAGCTGCAAACAGTATACCAACAAATTTCATTTGTGGGGAATTTAAAAAAAAAAAAAAAAAAAAAAAGGAAAAGAAAATACAGGCCCAGAATACACACCCCTGGCGCTGCAGTGACAGGTATAACGTTGCTTCCAACATTTTTGTTCTCCGAGATCTTCACTGTGTACACCTTGGATGTGAATTTGAGTTCTCCCTGGTCCCTTTGCACGGTCACCTCTACAGTCGCAATGGAGGAGCGAGGCGGAACGCCCTGGTCTTGTGCTTTTATTTTCAACTGTTATTTGGAAAAAGAAAAGAAAAACAATTTTTTATATACCATGAGACTACATATGTATACTGTAAAGTCATTTAGTGTATCACAATATTAGTTGTTACAACAGAACGATGCTAAATCGTGTGAAGCTTACAACAGAACATCTGACATGCACACGTACGCCAATCTGAGTTCTTTATCTTTCACACATTTTGGGCCACCTGCTACATGTTTTAACACTTGTATCACGTGTCTCAATCTTACTCTTGTAATACTGTTAATTCACAAAAAAAAAACATATATACATCTACATTACTTCCACTATGTGCATTATGTTTCAACATCACTATATATGTGCAAAATTTAAAGAACCCCACAATGTCCAGAATTACATAACTCACAACACTAAGCTATATTTTGGGGTGGGTGGGTGGGGGTGGGGCTTTGATGAAAGAACATACCCTGTAGAGTGACTTTTTAGTGGTTCTGACAGATGCCTGGAGGCTGATATCGCCATTGATAGGATGGATGTAGAAGTACTTGGGTGCATCCCCCTCGCCAGTGATGGAGTAGCGAATCACATTGTTGGGGGCCTGCAAAGAAAATACATGCATATGCATCAGTTAAACGTCCTGGTATTTTATGTAGTCTGATATACTTTCAAGTACATGACTTGTGCAGAAATCTAAACACCGGCAGGTTGGCATTTATGTCAGCTGCAACCACCGACCAGTTTCAAGGGTCACTGTTCCCGATAAAGCACAAACGATAGCCCCTGACATTTAGTCAAATACAACAATAAGGTCAACATGGTCAATGCACACCTCTGTATGTACAGTCTACCTGCTATAGTTTATGTACAACAGCCAAAAACAACAGAAAGTTTACTATAATAAATAAAGTACAACAAAAATAACAAAGCAAAAATTTTCATACATTCTTTTGTTTTTCTTTTTTGTTTTTTGTTTTTTTTTTTTTTGTTTCTTGACTGCGCCACCATAAAGTATGAAGAAGGAATGGAACAAGGAAATTATGTCAATGGCAGGAAACTTCAAAGAACAACACAATGTTACAAACATTAAGGTATTTGCAGAAAGTCCCAAACAGCAGCTGAAGTACCATGTATTGTATCACAGAGAGCTTTGCTGCATTTTAATTTTTTTTTTTTTATTATTTCATCGACTGCACAACCCAGTGAAAATTAAGACGTAAAGAAATATTATTTTAACATCGGTTTAACAGGAACTATGTCCAAAATAGTAACATGTAAAGTTCATTTAAATGCTTGGAATGCAAAAACCATGAAAATTTATACACGTAAAAATAAGCATACGTAGTATATTTACAGTGATCTATATCTTCAACCAATACACTTTTTTTTTCAAAGTGGTTGCAGACTTACAGCAGAATCTTTATCCTGGGCACGCACAGTGGTGACAACAGACCCTGCAGGCAAGATTTCAGGGATGCTCTGCTTGACTGTGCTTCCTGTTTGCCAGGTAGGTGAGTTCAGGTTGCGCTGGACATCCATAATGATTGTGGCAGTTGAAGTCTTCGGCGGAGAACCTCCATCTTTGGCTAAAATACGCAGCTGAAAAGATAGGAAAACACGCATTATTGAATTATATATACGGCTATTTTTATATTCCAACTTTTAGTCAGTCATCTGTGCATAATTTCCCACCACCTGCAGGCAAATTTTTAAAATGCTTCCTCCAATATCTTTCTGTATTGTGCAATTTTAGATTCAGTCTACAAAAAATTGGGTAGAAATCCATTCTAAATTTTTCACTTGACAGGAGAGTGATTTACTTCCAAAGTGCTGATTGGATTTTAATACCAATGCACCAGGACTCGCATAAAAAGAGCATATTTCACCACTAGATAAAGCAACTGCCATATGAGAACTTATTTCATGACACAAAGCTTCCCATTGGCAATGACTGACCAATCAGAGGACCAACATTTGTTCATCACCCAGGTGGCTCCACCTGCCCTTGGTTACTTGTTGCATTTGGTGGCTCCATCGGTACACACAAATGCCCTACTGGAATTGATGTTGCCCGTACTCACAGTGTATGTTATTTCCTTGTCTCTGGGCAGATCAACTCCTGAACGCACTTGAATGTCTCCAGTCTTCGAATCACACTTGAAGTAGCTGGGACCTTTGTCATCACCAATCATTTCATATGTGATCTGATTGAACGGTGCCTTGGAGTCCTTGTCTTCTGCTCGGGCACGGAAAATGTTGCTTCCACTACCCTGTGTCTGTGCGATTGTCTTCTTGTATGGTGTTCCCACAAACTTCGGAGCATACAAGTTGCGGTCTACGGTGACGGTTACTGATGCCGGGCTAGAGCTGGTTTGGGAATGAATGCCACCGAGATCATAGGCTGACACACGGAACTGAAAAAACAAAAGCAAAAATCTTGTGTTTGTGGAGTGTAATATACATGTAGTGTGTGTGTGTGTGCGCGCGCGTGCTGGTTTGAAAACCATATGCTACGTAGCTTGGTATCAAGTTAGGTTTTGTGTGACCAAGTGGTCAGTATTATGCCAGTCACTACATGTTACCATTACATCGACACCAGGGTTTCACTTTTGAAATTATTATCATGTTTTTCTTGACCCCATAAATCAATGTTTTACTTCGCGAGAATCAATTAATACAAATAATGCAGAACCCAATACTTAGTCCAACGTCATAACAATTCTGCTCTGCCAGCAACTAAACCTTTACTCCTGTGAATCCTTACGTTGTAGGTGCGGCCTTTGTCTGGGTCATCCATCAACGACTTCTTCAGGGAGATGGCGCCACTCTCAATGTCCACCATGAAATACACCAGGACTTTTGCTTCCCCAATTAGTTTGTACCGCATTTGGTTGTATGGTGGCTACAACAACAACAACAAAAAAAAGAAAAGAAAAAAATCAGTTTAGCCCAGTCATTCCGACTGTCCCCCATTATCAGGGCAGTCCCAAAAATTAGCTAAAAATCTAATCATGCTCAGCATTTGTCCCAAATCAGCTTAAAATTTTATTCTGTACTATTTCATATTTACTTTCTGTCTCCAAGGATTTTCACTGGTTGTCCCTGAGGCAGATTTTCTGATGTCAGCATTTGTACTGGTCTTGCTCAATTTGTTTCAATGAGTTACAATCTTCCATTTCCAGTGGCATGTCATAAGGAAACTAAGGATAAGTTTGTGCATGGGTTGTCTTCCATCCAACCTATTTTCCAACAGGACTCAGTTTGAGATATTTTATTTTTATCAAAAAGAGGCTTACTCATAAATCTATTCTAACACTCCACCTGTCCAATGAGAGAAAACTGTATTTTCGACTGTCACATCAGGAGACCATAACTATATTTTGAGACTTTTCGATAATTATTTCAAAAACAAGGCAATTAAGGTTCCTTCATTTTCCTCACCCGACTATCCTTGTCCTTTGCTACTACCTTCTGGAAAGCGACACCTAGTGGCTGTGTTTCCAGTATGGTCGGTCTGTAACTGCTGCTTTCAAACACAGGTGCAAACTGGTTTCGGTTGACATGGACATGAACCAGGACCTGATCAGACAGACCAGGAGTTCCACCATCTTTAGCAAGAACACGAATCTGAAACAAGAGCACAAATGTTTCAATTGAAGACGGTAAGAATGTCACATGTGCCTGGGTACTAAGTAGTTTGACTAATACACATAAGCCATTACTTTGATAAAATTTACATCATAGAAAATGTCCCCAAAGATACCGGAACGTGAGCTCTGCCTTCGCATGGCACTCATTGTTGCAATGTTCATGTGGAAACATTTTTCAACACCTACATGTACAGCACCCCATACATTATATCAGCTTCAGTACAGATTTTCACCTGGCTTTTAGTGATTTCTACACTTTTCCCCTTACATGTTATTGCTATCTTTTTTTAATATTCCATGCTGACAACCAAAAAAAAAGGAGAACTTTGTCATATTGTAACAAAATTTATGTGTCAATACACACCAGAAAAAACAGGGGGAGAGAAAAAATTGCAGTTTTCTCTTCCAGAAAAGAATGAATGATGAAAGACGATATTCTGAAAACCAACAGAAAGGCAGCTCAGATGCATAAAAGAATTTGCAGTAACCTGATAGTCTGTGACTTGGTCATTCTTGATTTCTCTCTGTATCTTTATCTGTCCTGTTTTGGCATCAATGGAGAAATAGTTGGGTGCCGAGTCATCTCCAACAATCTCAAATGTAACCTTGTTGTATGGATCCTGTAAGAAGGAAAATCAAACAAGAATGGATATAACCATACAAAACATTTATTTTATGCCACAAAAATGACAATTTCCCTAAATCTTCTTGTTATAGTTTCTGGTCAACCATCAAGCATGAAATGTTTACTGCATATATGCAGTTATGGGTCGGAGTCATTGACTAAACACCTCAATTACACTATCCACTCTGGATGTAGTAAACAGTTAGCTCTTTAAAATACCCATTAATGATACTCTGGCAAAATCCAAATACTTGTCAAGAAGGTACATAGTAAAATTTATATTATATTTATATCATACATATTCAAGGGCTTGAAAATCAATTGGAGAGAGACAGAGAGAGAAACTGTTCATACCTTGGTGTCTCTATCTGTCACTCGGACCTGGAAGATGTTGGAGCCAATACGCAGAGTCTGTGTTATGTTCTTTCGGTAATTAGTACTTGCAAACACTGGTGGGTAGCGGTTTCGAATGACGGTGACGACAACCCGAGCTGTGGCACTGACACGACTCTCCGGCACTCCCTGATCACGGGCTAGAACGGTGATCTGATAAAAAGGTGGATTCCATTAGTCTATTTATTCTGCAATGCTTCAATTATGACAAATTTGTACTTTCCCCTTTCTTTGTTGTTTGTCCGACACATCTTAAGCGTTTGAATTTTTTCTAATCCTGTAAATTCACTTAATTTCATATTTTTATTTTTGCCTATTTCACGGAAGGCAAAAAACATGCAATAATAACAAACAATCAAATGGTATTTTGACAGTGGTTTAATAGGAAGTATGTCTGAAATAGTGGATTTAAAACTTCAGTGAAATGCAAGAAAATGTGAAATTAAAGTAAGAACATTTACAGAACTTGGTGTAACACTACGCTATGGACTATACACTGTAAATAAATCATGTGACCACACTTCTTAACATATAATGTGTTCACAAAATGGATACACTGGATATATATTGTGATGTAAGGTGCAAGTTATCCAGCCATAGGAAGTAAAGGACTCACTGTGTACTGATTGGTAGTTTCGCCTGCCAAGGTTCTGCGTAGGTACAGTTGGCCTGTCACTGCGTCCAGCATGAATCTGTCCTGGTACTGAGAACTCTTCTCAATCTCGTACCGTATTGTGTTATGTGGGCTCTGCAGCAAGCAAATTGAATAGAAAGAATACTAATAATCTACATAAACATAAGTTTAGAAAAGGAAAATAATCCTATCTTGCCAAGGCTACCAGCTTCTGTTCTCAGCAAATTTACAAACTTTTGCTGGTTACTTTTTCTCTGCCTGGAGCGTAACGCTGTTAATTACATCCCACATTTTTTTGTTTTGTTCATTATATCAAAACTTTTCATTATTTCGACAAGTCCATACCCAGTTGACTATTACACTTTGTCATAAATGTCCAGTTGGCCTTTTAGTGCCAGTCGCACAAACCGAAAGGAGCTTAATCAACCCTTTTGTCGCTTGAATTAAAACTGAATCAACAGCTTTGCTTGGCCAAGGTTGGATGCCAAGGAAAACTGTTGACCTGGGCCATATTATCTTGATAGGTCTCATCTATAATTCTCTTTCAAATTGGTTTTTTTTTTTTTTTTTTGTTCATTATTGTTGAAATTTGTCAAATAAGAAAAAAAGCAGACAAGATTTAATCCCCAGCTGGTTTTGGCTGGTTTACAGGGGAACAGACTTACATACACACGTCTTATTACTCAGCGGAATGTTTTCTCCACTTTCTCTAATCCTTACCTTTTCATCCTTATCCTCGGCCTGCACCTTTGTGATTGGAGTAGACAACTTGTGCGTCTCCATTATTTGCACAGTCCATTCATTCCTGGTAAAGCGGGGTTGGTTGAGATTGCGTTTAACATTGACAGTTGCCTCGGCAGTTTGCGTACATGGTGGACTGCCTCCGTCAGCGGCAATAACACGAAGCTGTACATCAGAAAAGTACAAACAAGGAATTAATATGTAGCCTGCTGGTGTTATTACATGTTTAATTGACGTGTAACATGTCCTTACCCACAAGACTTAAGAAAAAGAAGGGTCTGAGTGACAAAAATATGACATTTCTAATAAAAATACTACCAGGAAAGTAATTTTGATTGCATAATGTAAGCAACATGATAGTAACGAGATGCCTTAGAAAATCTATAGTTGAACATAAATTGGGGGGGGGGGGGGGAGGGCACTACTGAGAATGGCCTGTCAACAGGGCAACCACTATCTATAAAATTAAGCATATCTATATTTCAACATAGTTAAGACAGGTTCCACCAAAAATCCTTGAAAATTTAGTACCGTGTAAGATGTGTCTGCATCTGCTTTCAGGTTTGACTTGACAAAAACTCTTCCAGAGCTCTTGTCAATCCTGAAGAAAGTTGGTGCCTTGTCATCTCCCAGCAAGCTGTATGTCACGGTACGGAATGGAGTGTTCTGAAAGCAAAAAAAGACCAATTCCAGGTTATTTCTGTTTGTCATACATCGGTCCCATAGCCTACTAGACAAAGCATAACATAGTTCACTAGCAACACATAACTCCATGTACTCAGGAGGATTGTAAGGATAAGTGTTCTCCGTGTCAGCCATATTGTTTGGTTCCGGAGCACACCAAGCTCCGCGTTATTTCTACTATGATCTACCCTTGGACTCCCCCAAGATTTTATTTACAGCAAGAGTAATAAAACTGCACTGTAACCCTTTTATAGCAAGAGTCATAAAACTGCACTGTAACCCTTTTCATTGACTGATGTACAAGACTGGAAGTTTACTATCATCACCTTGATGATTGACAGTATGTAAGCCCAGTTGCACTACAGTTTGTTACAAAGGAATACATTTTCATTGTCATTTAATTGGCACCTGAAACATCTAAACAAGAATAGGCTGAGATACACATTAGAAAGTTGTTGTTGAGGCTGAAATGGATGGGCATGTTCTACCCTTCAGATGGCATCTCTTTGCCAAGAGCAGCTAATTTTCAAAGAACTAATCGGACACCAAATGTGCAAGAGAAAGAAATTTTCTTTGCAGCAGATGTCGTCCACAAAAGCTAGATCACTCTCTGGGAAATCTATCACCTTAACTCCACACACTTATGCAGTTTGGTGAATGACCCAACCCTACAAGTTCTGTAAGCAGATAATATGAAGGGGAACCACAATGAAGTATCACTTTACACATGGTACATGCTACTGTAATTACTGCTGTTTTAACAATGTTTGTGGCATACAGAAAAATGGGTCTAACAGCTTGGAAAATAATTGTATAAGGTATCTTATCAAGCCAGCAATAGCAGATATATATCTTACCACTGGATCAAAGTCTGTGGCAGTGATCTTCATGACTTCCCCATTGACTCCCAGAGTCTGGTCGATAGACTTGGTGTATGGAGTACCCTGGAATTTTGGACAGTTGCGATTTCGCTGCACACGGACAGTGACTGTGGCACTATCTGCACTGGTTAGCTGTGGACGCCCAAGATCCTTGGCTCTCACAATAAGCTGAAATGTAAATGATATGTTAAATTTGGCATATATTATGTGCAAGTATACTTAAAAAAAAAAAAAAAAAAAACACAGATGGATTTTTCTGCTTCTGCTGAACATATGTGTAGCATCATGTTGTCAACTCAAGATAATTACACATTGAATCAAATGGAAGTACACATTACAATGTATTACAATTGGTTTTGCCAACAATTTACAGGGGTCTGAGGAATCATACAAAACCCCATAAACTTAAACATATATCCTTTTACATTTACAGCTGATTTTGTAGTCTCAACTTGTGGCGACCTCGCTGCATTTATAACACAGTGCTAATACAAATCATTCATGGCTAAGTTAAAGCTCTTATCTATGTACCTTAGATATGTCACAAACACTCTCCTAAAACATTAAATTCATCATCAAAAACGCTCCCCAGTTACTTAACCCAGAGAATATGTTAACAACCGATGAAGCCAACAGTGCACTTCTTCTAAGTAACAAAACAAGTGCAGGTGGTGCCACCTTGGGATCAATAAACCCAGCTCCTTTGATTGGTCGTTTATTTGCCAACCGGAAGTGGTGTATCACACAATAAGTCACCATATGCTGGTGGCTCCATCTGTTGGTGACATACACTACTAGAAAACTGAATTCCAGTGGACAGTCAATCAGAGAATGGGACACTAGTCACAGACACTTACAGTGTACGAAGTGACAGA
The DNA here is from genome assembly GCA_964020975.1 of Hermodice carunculata. Lineage (NCBI taxonomy): Eukaryota > Metazoa > Annelida > Polychaeta > Eunicida > Amphinomidae > Hermodice > Hermodice carunculata. The sequence continues at coordinate 10,702,332 of OZ026613.1, forward strand.
GGATTTGTCCTCAGACAGTGGCTTCTTGATGTAGATCTGTCCAGTCCTCTCATTGATCAGGAAGAATGGGGCAGCTTGAGGTGATCCTGTGATCTCGTATCTGATTTCATTGTGTGGACCCTGCAAAACACGATTTTCAAACACTCACACAACATGAGACAGATTTTAAAAATGGAACATCTTCATGTTTTCATGCATTGATTCTTTTCATTTATTGAAGCTCGTGATCATAAACATTAAGGCCTTAATTGCTCTGACTTTAACACCATATATTTTTTTTTCTTTTATTAAGAATAATAACTATATTGCACTGGCCTATAGAAGTGACTGTCCTTGTTAATGCAAATTACCCCTGTAATATGTTCACTGTTCCTCGCTGAGCGAAGATTTTAAAGTTAATCTCAATGGCTGACACCTCAGTATGTTGAACTTTGTGTTTAGAAGGACAGGTCAGGATAGACCCCAGTTCCACTGTCATAATAGCCTTATCTACATTCATGAGCAATTAAGATCTATACATGTATTTACACAATAAAAGCTTGCAACTATCTTGCCCAGGTCATATATACAACACATGCTACCTCGTGATTACTGCACCATAATCCATTAAGTTTTCACAGAATTCAACCTATCCCGCAGTTCAATTCCCCGGGACTAACCTTGGTGTCTTTGTCTGTGGCATTCACATCTGCAATGGCTGACCCCAGCGCATGGTTCTCCAGTATGTTTATTTCAATCCTGCGAGGCTGGAAGGCTGGCGGGTAGAGGTTACGTCTCACTGTGACGGCAACCGTTGCCGTGGCGCTCTTGGCCGGCCTCCCTCCATCAGTAGCTACGACTCGGATCTGGAATTGTTAAAATTTGGGTGTTTAAACAATAAAAATTAGACTAAAATGTATGCTAGGACATTATGTGTCCAAAATGTTGTTTTGCCTCACTGAATAGGAAAACATTTAAAATTATACACAGGATACCACTTCACGCAACGATCATCGATACTTTATCACTGACTTGAATTCCTGACAAACAAGACCATGGGAAATATCAGCTTAAAATAAGAGCTGAATTCATTCCAACATAATCTACTCACTGTGTATGCTGCATCCTGATCCACCTGCAGTGAGCTCTGCAGGTTGATATCTCCACTGTCTTCTTTGATCTTGAAGAAGGTGGGCGCCTTGTTGTCACCTATGATCTTGTAACGTATTGTGTTGAATGGAGCCTTCAAACATAACCGTAATCATGTATTATTAAAGTGTACGTTGCCAAGTTTCTATCAGGCTACATTTATGTTGCACTAAGTAGTACTAAATTGCTTAGATTACATCCTAAGCCACAACTAAATGAAAAGATGAATCATGTAAGACAACAAAAGTTTCTTCAACACCAAAATCAAAATTCAACACTTAAAAATTATTCCAACATGCTGACAGAGTATATTCAAAGAGTGGTTCCAAAGACATACATGTATTAATTTTATACATGATAGAAAGTTGTCCAATTAAGTTAAACAGTCCCAGTGGAATAGCATGCTTAAAAACCATAAAGTAAGTGCCAGACAGGCATAGACAACGAGAAATTCTGCATCAAGTCAATAAGCCATCTTGAAAAAGACTGGCCTGCATACAATGAGTACTCACCGCACTGTCTCGATCCTCTGCCCTGACAGTGATCACACCTCGACCCACAGCCAGATTTTCTCGGATCTCGGTCTTGTAAGGTTGTCGTACAAATGTTGGTGGATACCGGTTTCTTCCTATTTTCAGTGTCATGTCAGCGTCAGAGCTGATCCTGGGTGGATTGCCCATATCCTTGGCCTTAATCCTGATCTGTGAGCAAAATTAAAGACGATTGGAAATAAATTTCTCAGGAGCCATTACCTTGAATGTGCACTCTAAACTTGCAATAAATGAATTATTTTTAAAACGAGTTGTCATGAAAACCAAAATTTGTTTTGTGCAGTTACATCAAAAGATTTCATAATTTTGTGAATATGGTTTTCATTACTTGAATATAGTTATAGTTCTTTGAAGCAAAAACTTTCAAAAGTATATATAGTTATATATAGATACATTTCCCAAGAAGCAGAGTTAAAAATGGTGCCATTTGTATGATACACAAAGACATGATGGCTTAAATGCAGCACCCTGTGGAATCAACATTTCCATGTTACACAGAGCACCTGTGGCATTAACACTTACAGTGTAGCTTTCCAGGGTACAAGGAGTCAGCAGAAGTGAGCGCTTCAGTATCACTGTTCCTGTTACCTCGTTGATCGCAAAACAATTCATGGATGCATTGGTACCAGTAATGAGATAACGCACCACATTATAAGGGCTCTGAAAATAAAAACAAAAAACTAATTTTGTTAAATGATATAATACTTCCATCTTCACTTTTATCTTAACAAAAAAGGCTGAAAAGTTGAGGTACCTGTAAATCAGCTGATCATGAAGAGATATTTTCAACAAAAGTAAGCACTGCACTATTTTCACACAAAATTTGCAACAGAAAATAAAAACATAGGCCATATTTACCAAACAAACCTTTATGTTTCAGTGATATAAAAAAAAGTTTTTATGAAAAATAAAATTCTTTACGTCAACTTTAAGTCATGAATGACAACATCTGTAATGGATGAATCACTCCAGGAACCATGGAAAATTGCATGGAATTGAACAAGTCATCTGTGGGATACAGATATGATCTGGAATTGCAGACTGATTCCAAGGAATCTGCTATTCAAGTATGACTCCAAGGGACCTGGACAAGATCTGGAATTGAAGAGTGATTTCCCAGACCATGCAGTTCACCTACCCTTCTGTCTTTATCTCTTGCCCTAACATTCATGATAGAAGTGCCCAGCGTCATGCCTTCATCAATGGTCTTGGAATATCGGGACTGGTCCCACTGAGGATCGAAGAAGTTCCTGTTCACAGTTACGTTTACTGTGGCAATGTTGAACTTGAAGGGGTTACCTTGGTCTCTCGCACGTACTCGCACCTAATGATAAGAAGATGTCAAAATCGAGATTTGTGAACAGATGAAACCAAATACATGTACAATATTTTTAGAAGTCGAATTAAATACCTGTCAAGTCACAAACTCAGCAATTGATAAAATTACTTTTGCCTTAGCAACTACATGTATATGATGTGGTTTCAACAGTGTTGACAAATAAACTTGGGTTTTCATACAAACAAGAATAGATAAATAAGAATGAAACCAATTTTAATATTTCGCCCCATGCTGCAACACAAAAATCGTTACATATCTGCATCTATATATGTATATGTATGTAACGGTACATGGGATGCAGTCGACTTACTGTGAAAGCTTCTATTTCTGTCTGTTTCAGGTCTCGGCTGATGGTGATTTCCCCACTGTTTTCGTTAATAGTGAAATACCGGGGAGCACTGTCATCTCCAATGATGTCATACAGCAAGTTTGCGAAAGGACCCTGCAACATATATACACTAATCCTTTAATTCCTTGTAATTTAATTTAAACTTGACAGAACTTTCAAACAAATGTACAGAAGTGCTTTATATACAAATGTATGTCATATGAAGTTAACATATTCCATAAAATTTACATTCAAACAAAAATTTAACCCTTTTCCAGTCAGAATATGACTCGGTCAATAACTTTCCTTGGCACTGGCTGAATATGGTCAATGTATGGCCAGGAGCACCATTGACAAAGGCATGCCATCAATATAGGTCTTGTCTACAACTCTCAGCAGGAAAAAAGGTTTTCTATTAACGCGAGATTTTTAAGTATGTACACTGTAAAGACAGTTTACATTCAGGCACTTTTGTGCGATTTGAGCGAGAAAGGGTTGAAACCTCAAACTTTGTGCTGATGACAGAACAAATGACTGATACTGGACTGTACAATGTCAGAGTATGAAGACTGAAGGTAATTTTATGTTCTATACTGTATCATACTCGGTCATATATTAGAATAACTTTTTTATCATTTTCACTTCAAGTCTTGAAATAAACATTGCATGGAGATAGTAACCATCACAAGTGAAAGAAAAAAAAAATAAACACAGCAAGATCCTTATAAGGCAAGACTGTCACCTGTGTGCTGAATGTAAAGGAACTTATTTATGCTATTATTATTTATATGAGACACGATAAGGATTTAAAATTCACGAGTAAAGTAACTTGCTGGTCCATGTTTATGTTGCGACTGAAGCCAATCAAACAAATTCACACAACATTACTGTTGGAATTTCAGTTTCCTTATTGCATAAAGCATAAACATTCCAGACAGCTAGCTTTGTTATTCGAAACCTCATTAAAGGAAAGGATCAGAAACTGGATTGTCCTTACAGCAGGGTCCCTATCGGTGGCCGTGACTTTGAATATCTTGCTGTTGGTTCCCTGGTTTTCTGTGACCTGTACTTTGTATGGACGAGTGCCAGTCCACTGAGGAGTATTGGCGTTGCGCGTCACAGTCACAGACACGTAGGCCGGTTGGCTGACTTTAGCCGGAGTTCCTCCATCGGTTGCTCTCACTTGGATCTGTGTGGAAAATGATAGTGAATATTCAGACCAGTCAATGTGGATAAACAAGAGGCCATCTTGCATAATGCCATTTTAAACACAATGACTAGGTACATTTGCAACCTTAGTTTGATAATTGAGAGAAATGTATTTACTCAACTATATTTCAAAACCTGAGTAAATCTGATCATGATCAAATTTCTCAACTGAGTTAAGCCAGAAAAAAAAATTGCCAGATGTGGGTGTAATTTGAATTTTATCAATTATCAGTCATACCTATCAGTGTTCAGGCTCAACAAATAACAATACAGGGATTCACATTAGCTGCACTGTTGTTTTTGCCTTGTTTTCGGAAGTGTGTAACCCCCAGGTACAGGCAGATCCCTGCATCAAACAGGACAAAAATGGCTAGCCTTGCCAAACTGGCAACTTGCATAATAAAATTAACCGCTGAACAAGTCACCCTCACGTTTTCCAAAAACACAGCGAGCTTGACATTTGGGAGAAATGTTCTGTATTCTCACAAACGTTAGTGCCCCCCCCCCCCCATTTCCCATCAATACATTTATATCACGCCAGTTCTTGCGTCACATCTACCTGGCATCAGGATCATAGATTTTGCCAGGAAATTAATATATATTTTGCATGTTTTACACTAAACATCTGGGAACCTTTGATTTGTTAGCAGGGGGAGGAATCACAATGCAGTGACACATACCCTGTAGCTGGTTCTCTTCTGTTTGTCCAGGTACAGTCCTTTCTTGACAGAGATCTGGCCAGTCTTGCTGTTGATGAGGAAGTACTCCTGGGCAGTGCTGTCCCCAACGATGGCAAACGTGAAAGTGTTGTACGGCGGCTGCAGGCAAACAAAACAATAGCATTTTGTACTTAGGAAAACTGTACCAAAGTAACCACTATGGTCAACAAGAGATCCAACAGTGCTGAACGAAACATTAGCAAAACTTAGTCTTAAGTTGAGTACAATGTCTCATCTCCAAGAAGCATTAACACAAGTTCTGTTACGTGAAGAAATTAACCTCTGAAGTAGTAATTTCTGCACAGTCAACAGCTTTCCCCAGTGCACTTAGAGTACACTGCTGCCAAACTGCACAAAGGAAAGCTATTGACCTGCACCTGTTAATTTCTCTGGAGCCACCAAATTAACACATGGCATGCTGGCACTTGACAGAGAGGCCTTCGAGGAATCTGATGGTTAAAAATCATCATAATAATTTGGGTAAGTGTGATTACTGTCCCCACTTGGCTCTCAAGAGGTTAAAATCAAATTAAGGTAGCTACAGGCTGACCAAAGTTTCACTGTACCTTCTGATCAGAATCCTTGGCAACCACCTGAACGAACGGCACACCAAGGTCCTGGGTCTCCCGCAGTCTGGCGGTGTAGCTGTTTGGCTCAAACCTGGGCGCCACCTTGTTTCGCTGCACATTGACAGTGACAACAGTGGTGTCCGTTCTTGCTGGAGTTCCTCCATCCGAGGCTTGGATTCTAACCTAGAGAATAAGTCAACACCAAAAACGTTTAGAGCCATTTTGTTTTTCTCCCTACATTTAGTACAGAATACGACTGAAGAACATAACCAGCCATTGTGGAAACATAAGCATTTCACAAGTGTAACACAAAAGTATAATATTCTATGCTGTTTTTTTTTTTTTTTTTAATATTCTATGCTTATCTGACATACATGTATATGAAAATTAACTTTTAAATGTTACATGCCTTAAAAAAAAATTGATATACATTGTCCCCGTTCCTTGAAAAGATAACGTCAGTTCAGTTTCAATACAATTTCATTGAATCATGCAGCCAAGATCAAGCATGCCCAACCTGTACAGAGACACCACTCACATTTATAAAACTATATAAATATATCTGCAAACTTGACCCGTGGAAAGGTATATTTTTCATACTTACTCTGTACTGTGTTTGGGTGTCTGAATTGACCGAGCTCTTCAGGGATAACTGTCCGTTATCTTTGTTGATGGAGAAGTAGACAATAGCATTGTCATCACCGATGATAGAGTATGTCACTTTCTTGAAGGAAGCCTGTGGACAGAGATTCATATTTACAATACTCTCCATGCGGCAAAGTGCACACTCTGTCGCACTGCATTCCCTGCTAAACCACCTTATAATTAACAGCATGACCCACCACAACGTCTCTGTATACATTCAACTTAGGCCACCCAATTTCTCAAATATTTTGGTTTAAGTAACAAAACGGCAAAGTTTGCCCTACCCCCTTGAGCAATGCACCCAAAGCAAGCTCAGCTCATTCATTTATAGATACTCCTTAACTCATAAATAGCCGGGGCAAAGAATATTGATGTGCATTCAACACAAGGTATTACTCTAATTCATCAAGCATAAACAACCAGTATTTCCTCTTGTATACTCACAGCGCGGTCTGCATCGCGAGCAAGGACACTTGTAAGTCGCGAATTGGCCGCTTTCGTACGATCAATGTCCACTTTGTATGTTTTTTTATCAAAGACCGGAGCCTTCTCATTGCGATCAACCGTTATTGTGACCCGTGCGGGTTGAGAACTTGTCTTTGGCCTTCTGCTAAGATCCTTAGCAATCACGTTGAATGGCTGAAAAAAAGCAGGTAAACATACAAAAATGAACAAATTACCAAAGTCTATCCACCATGGTTCTGCAGTCTATGTTTTAAAGGTCAAGACAGTTCCATGCCACCAAGTTACTGCCTGGTGAGACAGACTGGCGGGGTCTATAGACCATGCATATGATTGAATGTCTCAGCAGGCAACAAAACCAAGGCTTAGGTGCTTTTTGATCACTAGTTCACTGCAGTATGGTTAGCTGAACGATGCAAAAACTGACCTGGCATGCTTGGACACGTACTTTTGGAAGCTGGATGACTAAAATTATTACTATGCCAGCCAAAACATGCAATTTCTGCCACCAAATACAGATGTCTAAATAATATTTATTTAAGTTTTTGAAAATTTATTTATTTAAAAATTTGTTTATTTATTTACCTATTTATTGTTTATTTATTTGCTTATTTTATTAATTTCACTACCTCATTTTATTTTATTCACTTTATTGTTTTTTTTACATATTTATATGTTAGAGTCTTAAATTATGCTACACCCTTAAATGAAAATCATTGTTTCCATTGTCCACTTTGCTATTACACATTTTAAAATGTGTTGCAGGTCTATACTCTTTTACTGCAATGTTTAAATTAACTTAAGCTGCCTTTTGCCTGCATCTGCACAAACAGTCAAAAATGTCAAAGAAATGCAGAAGTATGAATGAGAAGAGAAAGTACCTTGGCTTTGCTCAACATATTTGTCAAAATAGGTTCCGATGAAAGTTCTAACTTGGCTTTTCTCAGCAAAACTGCTGAGAAATGACGAGACATCCTCTTTTACCCATGCATGTCTCAGCACAAATGACACAATGTGCCTCTTTCTTGCCACTTTGGCTTTCCTTGTGGGTGACGATATTACAGCATATGCTAAAATTGGGATTATATGGTAAACAGACTGCTCATCACTATAAGTAACTCACCCCAAATCTCTTTTGTTTTTGCGGATCAAGCAACAGGGATTTTTTCAGATACACAATGCCAGTCACTTCCTCCACTGCGAAATATTCCTTGACACGTGCATCCACATTCTCTGGCAAGGCATAACGCACTGTGTTGTGGGGTGCCTACAGAGCGAAGGGCGAACAGTCAAACTCGATGAAACAGAATTCGTCCCTGACAATATTTTGACAATATTTTCAGAGGAGATTGGGTTTTATCAATTTTTCACAAGAAAGTAAAACAAAATACATGTAGGAACTTATCTGCTAGAAATATCTTTCAAATTAAATTATACACGTTTGCATTTTCCTCTTACTTTTTGGGTCAGATTAATCTGCAGAATTCAGTGAACTAAAAATACAAGTTCAGTTGATGTATTTGTGTTGGTGTTGTGAGATGTCTCAATTTGACAGAAAATGAAAACTTATCAAACAAGTTCTTTATGCAATCTCAAGATTTATTTACTTGTGTGATCGATAATAAATTTTGTTGACCATACCCGTCTGTCTCTGTCCGTAGCAGACACTTTAATGACAGACACACCCAAAGCCTGAGTCTCCAGGATGGTTTTCGTGTAGGAGGAGGGTGAAAACCTGGGCTCTTGGAAGTTGCGGAGTATCTCGACCTTCACCACTGCCGTGGCACTTCGGGATGGATTTCCCCCATCCTTGGCTACAACACGGAGCTATAAAGAAGGCGAAATTGTCAGATGCAATATCCCACGCACTTAGAAAGCAAAATACATGTGTCATACAATCCCCACTTAATGTTCATATATTCTCACATGGAAAGGTCTTTCTAGTTTTGAATTGTAACTGTACAATGCAGTGAGCAAGATACATAAGGGATCCACATGAAAATATAATTCCCACAAAAAAGCTAAAGCCATACACCATGTAACATTTACAAAACTTGCATGAACATTCTTAATTTCATAACATTAGTTGGAAGAAAATATTGAACACACAAACACAATATTGCCAAAAGAGTACATGGGAACCAATGAAAATAGACTTTCTCAATTCATTTTCATAAAAACTTCAGCTGCAGATTAGTTGTATGGTTCTGTACATTCCTGCTCTAATGATGGGGAGCAGCCAAGAGGATGCTGGGAAGCCAAAGATGGTTGGTCATCAGTTTGAATTTATACAGAACTTGTTTAGATATTTCATTTAAAAAAAAAAAAAAGCTTCAGTGGCCATACATGTATCCGCAAAGAATTTTAATCTGATAAGAAATTTAGGATCAAAATTAAGAGCAACTTGTCTTGATCCATTAATTCCTTAATCCTTGGTCGTATGAACGATTTCAGTGTGAACTAATCTCTTTTATGGCTACTGTACAAAGTATATAATTAAAATTTCAGAATTATAGTTTAATCCTAATTTGATCCAGATTTTGATCCTGTTAAAAGATAAAGTACTGGATTAAACTACAATTAATTTAATAAAATGAAAATGTTGAAACCAGAGTTAGCATTGTAGCCCAGAGCACTGGTTTTTTATTCTGGGAAATTTTGATTTATATATTAGGCCAAGGATTAAGTAGCTCAGAGTCAAAGGTGCACCAATTTAATTTTAGGATCAAAGTCGGATTAGATCAAATTGTTTGTGAATACAGCTACTGGAGATAAAAAAGGGATAAAATGCTAACAAACTTACATTGTAGAAGTCCACATTTTCAGATCGAAGATCTGATTTCACTGTAATCAGGCCCCTCTTCTCGTCAATTTGGAAGAAGTTAGTTGCTTTGTCGTCCCCAATTAGACTGTACGTCACCTGGTTGAAAGGACTCTGAAAGTAAAATACAAAATAAATTTTATTTCACATCAAGTTATATCATAAAGATGATACATTGTGGTATTAAGTTTTAATACATACATGGCACAAACACGACATGTAACAAAGTTGTCTCCAATAAGTGTTTAGAATACACAATGTTTCACTCTCGTATTTTCACTCACACTTGGTCTTAAAATCCTTACATTTAACTGTTTAATGGAAGTAAACTTTGTAAATCCCATCTGAATATAGCAATCTTTGGTTTAAACATACTTTTATTTCCTTCTTTTTTTTTTTTTTTTAATACTTTTATTTCCAACTAGAAAAGAAAAGAAAATTGGAAAACGGACCAAGTCTATATGAATTCTTCTCCCAATCTTTGAATTTGTACCCTGGTGTTTTCAATATGCTGCAATTTGCCTGAATACCAGAACATTACGAACTGTGGAGCCCAAGAAAAGTCTTTAAAAACAAATCAGGATGCGATTTCAAGAAACCTGTAAAACAAATAAGTTATAATGACATAATTTGTACACATCCTCCATGCTTTTTAGTTAACTACATCTCTCATTCATTACCTCTTTCACAAAACAAAACAGAAAGAAAAACCATTCTAGTTATTCATTATCACTCTAAGTTTAATACTGGTTTTGTTTATGCAAGCAAACATCCACTCCACTTACAGCTTGATCTTGATCCTGAGCAATGAGATTGAGCACAGCCCCCCGCACTTGAGTGGTCTCTGGGATTGCTTTCTCGTAGGAAGCCTCGGAGAATCTTGGAGCCTGACTGTTGCGGGTGACGCGAATGTAGACCTGGGCGTTGCTGGTGCTGTTCTGAGATGGGAATCCCTGGTCCATGGCCAACACACTGAACTGCAAGTGAACAGCAGTTAATTATTGCCTTGAAATTTACAAGCCATCAAGACACACCAGTAGATTTTGAAATTTTTATTTGCCAGTTAATCAATTCTCAAACATTGTAGGCACCAATTCAAACAGTTTAACAAGTAACGAGGCCGACTTTTACCACACATCTAGTAGTGTCTCACAACATCTAAAAAGTAAGATCAATGTGAAACATGGAAGTACATTTTTATACACACAGTTAAACACGGTGACCACCAATAAGCCAACCAAGGGTCCACTTACTCTGAATTCTGTCTTTGTTGTTTCACTCAAAGGTTGAGCCAAGGTGATTTCTCCACTGTCTGGGTTCACGTAGAAGAACTTCCTGGAGTCTGCATCAGCTTGTGCTGTCATGTAATACTTAATGGCATCCTGAAATGAAAGAACAAGTAGTTGGTGTCGTCAGGGTTGCAATTTTCACCACCAAACACCTATCAATGAAGTCAACAGCTTGTTTTTGTTTTTTTGTTTTTTGTTTTAAAGTTTGTGCATTACTGAAGAAAGCTGAAACCGGACTACTATATTCTATGGGACTATAGGCATACTGGGTACTTGAATGAAATGCCTTTTCACAAAGAATATTAATATTGTATCCATTTCATAATTCAGAGAAGTTCATCCTAACTACTTCGACTTTAGTCGCAGTGAGAGTGACGGCCTGTACTAACTGTATTCTTCCTGTCTAACTCGTGTGAAATTCCAAATAGATGTATACATCGCTGTGGTTCTTGAAATTGAACTCCGTGTTGAATTTTTTTTTTTCACATTATTCTGCACATCCAATCATTAGCATGTAAAGTCTTTCAAACTATCCAAACTCAAAACACCATGGCCAACTTAGAACAGCAAAAGGCTGAGGAGAACTCGCTTTGACAATAAGGAAAAGTTACACAATGCTTGCAAATGTTTTGTTTACTGGATGCAACCTTAATTTGTTTCCTGAGAAGCCATGATGTCAAGTAAGTTCAACAAAAATAAGCACGTTTCATATACATAATATATATACGCTCACATTGTCCTGGTCTGTTGCGCTGACTTTGACAACACTGGAACCAAGATCTGCAATCTCCAGTATGGTTTGTGTGTAGTCGTTACGTTGAAATCTGGGCTTGTTGACATTTCGCTGAACAGTGATGGCCAGGTCCGTGGTTGCTCTCTGTGACGGGTTCTTATCATCGTACACTTGCACTTTCAACTGCAACCACAGCAAAAATACAAGTATAATCAACTTTGCACTGCTGTTCATCTCAATAATTGATTATACAGTGAAACCTGTCTTCAAAGGCCATCCCCCAAAGACCAAATTGTAGTCTCTGAAGAGAGGGGGTCCTCAATAGGAGATACAAATAACATGACAAGTACTGAGCAAGGTATTTTGCAAAGGTGACACTTCAAGGCAAGGACCAATGTACATGTACGTACAGTGGACCTGCAATAAATGCTATCAGAATAACGCTTGATATATATTTGACTGAATATATCCACTGGCATTCCAGAAGTTTAACGCAAGAATACCTTGAAGTAATTAACTTGTTACTGTACAAGCCCTTAAGCAATGTACATAGACTGCAATACTTTTGTTACCATTTGATTCTGTGTGTGGTTTTCTGTTTAACTGAAGCCGATTTGTGGTTGAAGATGCCTGATCTTGACTGTGAAAAGTGTTTTTGAATACAATATTTCATACTGGACCTACATGTTTACCAAAATGGATCGTGTATTGCTGGTACAGTAGTCCCTGTCACGAGAGACCCCTGTTGTGAGAGACCACCCTCTCATGACAGACCGCTTTTTAGAATCCCAAGTCCTATACTTCCCATGTTAAATTACCTGTCATGAAAGACCACCTGTCTCATAAGACCACTTTTTTGTCACTGTAGGAGTGGTCTCCGGTGACAGGGACCACTGTACAACCACTTTGTCCCAACACAACCAATGATAGTCACTACGTGAAGTTATCACAAAATTAATTCTATTGTGTTTCCTTCATAATAATTAAAACAAACAAACAAAAAAAGCCAAATACAAAAAAATCAAACAAAAAAACTATATTGAAGTATGTAACATACTTCCCTGAAGTACTCCAACCTACATGAAGTATTTGGAAGACAAACAAATAAACTTGACCATATCTGTATCAGCTTCTCAGTTTGTGTCAGATATTTACAGATCTTTAATGCTAAAGCACAACAGAACACTGTATAATCATACATTTTTCTGAGAGACAGATACTCTCAATTTCTTAACGGGGAGGTCCATCTAGGAATACTTGGAACAGTTTTTTTATATAATGATACTGAATCCAATTCAGTATCAATTTGGGAAAATACGATTCCAAAAAGTTCCACTAGGAGGTTAAATCTAGAAATCAGATCTCTGGAATATGAACAATTGTACAGATCGAAGCAAGCAACCAAAACTATGAAGAATTTCACATCAAAGTGGGCAAAATGATGGTGCAATTAATTTCTTACCTTGTATGTAAAAGCTCTGTCTGTGTTCAATTTGTTCCGCACTGTCACTGCGCCACTCGAGGGGTTGACCGCAAAGAAATATGGGGCTGGCACATCACCGATGACTTCGTATTTCAAGTTGCCCTGCAATTTGTTCATATCATGGTAACAGTTTCCTTTTTCTTCAGTATTGAGTCATACAAAATTGCTTCAAAAGACACTTTTACATAAATAATTTGTCCAAAAAGGCAATAGTGAAACACAGTATGTTAGCCTTGTGTGATTTTTAAGACAGGAGGCAAAGCGGACCAGTTTTGTACAAGTCTTTTCGGGCACTTAACTACAGGTACACTGCCCCTCCTTCATAATGTCCCTGGTACACGTAGGGTTGAAGCATTAGATCATATTATAACAAACCTGCCTTGTGACAGTATTATACCAAACAGGTAATGGAAAAAGTACTTCAGCATAGGGACCCATGGTGCCACCTGTGTTCTATCAGAATAATTAAGCTTGCAATGAGAGCTCTAACACAGAGGGCAGACTGTATTCACTGTGGGGCCTTTGTATTTGATGTTTGGTCACTTTATTTCATCCAGTTCTAATATTTGTCAATTCGGAACTCCTTAAATACTGGACCACTATGTGCTGTGATAATTGACAATTGTGACTTTAATAACTACATTGTGTATGTTACTTCTGCATCCCCAAAATAATTTCTATTAGTTGGTTAACAAAACAGGTGATGGGATTGTGTCAGTCATTATACTGATCGCACATCTAGCTAAAATCTGAAACACTTGGGGAAGTATGCAATATCTACCTGCTTATCATTATCGGAACCACGAAGGGTGAAGATGACACGATTGACTGTCTCGGTCTCCTTGATGGTAACCCTGTATGGAATGCCCTGAAAGCGAGGCTTCTGCATATCCCGCACAATGGATATCCGTATGCTTGTCGTTGCAGTCTTCGGGGGCTGGCCCTGGTCTGCGGCACGCACTTGAAACTGTAGTTTAGAAAACACATTCCGTTGCATGAACAATTCTTATACTTGTCAAAACTGTGATGTAGACAGCAGACAGATTTTTTTAAAGCGTATTCTGTACATGGCTCAGTCTGTAATTTTGTCAATGCTTTAAAAAAAAAAAAACCTGAACAAGTTTGATATGCAATTTTTGCCTCAACTCTTTCAACACCAGGTTTTCACTTAGTCAAAAGCGTTCCTCGGACTTGAACCATTCTTACAGTCTCTACAACTGTGGGCATGTTGGTACTTGAATGAACAGCTGGTTGACAAAGAATACAAATCTCGTATCAGTATGGCAATTCACAGCATGTGGCCTGTTGTCAAATGTATAGGCAATGACAGACTGGACTCTCAGTAAATAAGTAGGAAAATTGGGCACAACCCACAGAATGAAATGAGGTCAGGTTAGTTTTACTTACCATGTACTGGGTTCTCTTCTGTGGGTCTCCAACCAACGACTTCGATAGGGATACGACTCCTGTCCTGGGATGTATGTAGAAGTAGCTGGATACTGAACTGGGAACAATGGTGTAGAAAAGGTCATCCTGAAACACATACGCAACACAAAAGTGGCTCAAATCCGTTCTCTTGCCCTTGTTTCCCCCCCCCCCCAAAAAAAAACAAGTGCGAAGAACAAATATTGAAGAAAAAATTTTACACGCAATTTTACATTCATCATTGAAGTATGTGAAAAATTTTTTCTCTTGGTTTGAAGTTGAATACTCATGGGCAGTATATACTATGTCTACAACTATGCACTGTCAGCATGGTTTACGATCACAATTGGTGAATCAATACCACTACACTGTTTAATATAACAAGACAAATCTCATAGAAAATGTCAATATCTAGCTAATTACAGGTGATTTCGCTGTGGATGTCCACCTCTTGGTTACCAGTTATCTTACTGAAGATATCCTGCTGACTACAAGTAATCTTACTGGACATATCAACATCCTGTCGTCTTACCTGATCGGAATCCCTGGCCTCCACTTTCAGGATGCTTGCCCCGACCTCCAGCTTCTCCGAGAGCCGATCCTTCCTGAATTCCCCTTGGTTGAAGCGAGGAGGATTCTCATTGCGTGTCACGGTGACATTGACCGTGGCATACGCAACCTGGACAGTGACTGCAAACTTCCTTTGTGCCTCAATTCGCAGCTGAAAATATATATGGCACAGATTTGTAATTCCGGTCACCATGAATGTTCTGGGAGACATGAAATGCTCAATTACATGGCATCAATATCACTTTGTATGAGAGATTTATGTGGAAAATGGATGCACTGAACACATTAGAAAAAGCATTTTAATCACTATTTCTTTGTAAGGTAGAACATGTTTGGATAAATTAAGATCGACGCTTAGCTTTTAATGAAGTACTGTCTGTTGTGTCAATTATGTCAACACAATTCTTAAAAATGTACATTAGTTACTACAGGGATGTTGAGTAATTTACCTTCTAACCCCTATCCCCAAACAATATCACAAGAAATAGGAATAAAGTTGCATGGACATCATAAAAATCTGCCTGCTTAATTTTTCTTGGTGAATTTGGCAAACTTGATGAAGAGAGTAACCCAGTAACAATGTGCTGGTATTATGGTTAATAAAACCAGCTCTCTTGACCATGAAAATGACAGCATGACACAAACAAGCTGAGTTTTTTTTTTTTCTTTTTCTTTTATGATAATTTCTGATAAACAAGAAATTAGAAAATAACAAGACCTGTCATGTGCACCAGATCGGGAACCTACCGAATACTGAGTCAATTTGGAGACATCTTGCTTCAGGGATTTCTTGATTCGAATCACACCACTGGTCTGGTCAACACTGAAGTATTCTGGTGCGCTGCTAAATCCAGTCAGACGGTATTTCACATTGTCCTGACAAGTCAAAAACAAAACATTACTTGTCACTAGTTTGTAGTATTTATAACAAGTTGAACCTATTCCATTCAATGCATGGCAGACACCAAATAGGAACTCTACAAACAGAGTCAGTGTGAAAGCACGACCTCCATCTGGCCCATTTTCAGTGGGAGCTCTCCTGCTTTGAATACAAAAAAGATAATTCTTAACTCACATATAATGTCTCCTGCTTAAATTTCTCTCTAGAGTTGCTCTGGGTTGTATGTATTAATATACACCAGACAGCCCCATTTCAACTCTGGTTTTCCCAAAAAAAAATCCCTCCTCTCCCCTCTGAAGGGGGCTTGCACCCCTGCCACATTGTCCGAAGGCTCAGTCACTTCACTCCCTCATCTCCCTCTTGCCAACTACACGGCAGGGAGATTATCCACCTTGGTACACGTGCTAAGCTGGAACCTCCGAGAGAAGAATAACATTTTTGTACCAAAGCCATGGATCCACCTTCCTGCTCGGTTGCAGGCTTGTCAGCGTGACACTGACCGTATCTCACAGCACTCAAGTAACACATTCATTTCATACCACTTTATTTTCAGGAGCTGGTCAATGTACTTTTATGCATAGCAAAACAACTTTAACAATTTTTCAAACATCATCATGAGCATCCTGAAAACAAAGTTTCCCTTTCTCAAATTCATCCCATACTTGCCAACCCCCAAAGTTTCCAAAATACAGTGAAAACTCGTTATAATGACACCATTTGTTCCCTTAGAAATGCGTCAGGTAACTTAATATGTCAGATAAATTAATCAAACAACAAAGAATATGAACTTTTGCCATTCAAAACTTGTGTCCTAATGAATATGTCGGATATTTGAGTGTCATTATAATGAAGTTTCATGGCAGGAATAAGTGGTATTCTTCTATTAATTATTGTAGAAAACTTGTCCTTCAAATGGCAAGACATGTACTTGACTATTTTTACCCAATTTTACATTATCTGGTGAACATTGCACCTCAAAAATAGTAATTATTACTCTGAAATAGTAAGACTTAGCAGGTAGGTCATCCAAACGCAGGGTAAAAATAATTCATACTAATAATTACTGTAGAAAATTACACGAGATAAATTTATCATGTAAAATTTTGCAACCACCCTTGAACTGTACATGTACTTACCCCTGGAGCTGCCGTCACTTGTCCCACTCGTCCGTTAACGTTCAGGTTTTCAGAGATTCTCGCATAATAAATCTGAAGGGCAAACTTCAGCACACCATTATCCCTCTGAACGGTCACCTCCACAAATGTTTCGGCAGACTTTTGGGGTTCACCTTGATCCTTTGCTGTGACTTTAATCTGAAGGTCAAAAGGTTAAAGCAGGTCACCCAATGTGGTCACTCATCAATGGAAATCCGTTATCAGTGGTTATTGAGATGAAAAATTTACGTCTAAGGTTTCCCAAAACATTACAGTCTAGTATTCTTGGATATTAAGGAAAATCAGGACCTTTTACAATTTTTGCTGTTTCGGGCAATTCCCACTCTTTGAGAACTTTTTTTTTGGGGGGGGGGGACGAGTATCGGGGAGGGGAGCATGACTCCATAACAAGTCAACACGACCATGCTTAAAAAAAAACATGTTTATCCAAGACTTCATGAAGTATTAAGCGCACACACCAGTACTAAACACCACAAAACTTACAATGTCTGAAGGTCCAGTAAACTACTGCTAGTGAATCAAATAAACGGGTCAATCTGCATTTTGCAAATAATACTTTCAGTTTAAAAAAGATAAAAATGTTGCTGAATCAATGTGCTAAATGTGACAGAGTCATTATAACAATGACGATTGACAGTATCTTGTTAACTCGTATCCTCAAGTGCCTACCCTGTACACAGACTCCCTGGTATTCGACACAGACTTCTTCAAAGTGATTTGTCCCGATGCAGGGTCAATGTAGAAGTATTGTGGTGCGGTTCCATCCCCAGAGATTTCATAGCGAACAACATTGTTGGGCTTCTGAAAGGGAAGAAATGATGCAGTCAATAGACAATATTCAGCTGTTCAACACATTTATCAGTTTTTATCCGGATACTTCATAGACTGGAACTGGTGGTTTAAACAATCCACAAACTGCAAACAAAAAGATCAACCACTTTACCATTGATTACTTTGTGCCCAAAGTTTGTTGTCCTTAATGGAATATTGTTGACCAGCAGTATTTTGTAAGATCAAGGAATAGAACTCCAATGCAGAATGTCCTATGGTTGAGGGACCATCATTTCCACATCATACTTACTATATTATAATGCTGCACTTGTTATTTTTTCTTTATCAATTCTTCTTTTTCTTAATTGCCTTTGTTATAATTCATCCAACAGCTATAATGAAGAATCAAAGAAAAGAGGGTGTTTCACTCTGCTAACACTTCAAGCAATCAACCCAAAGTGCAGAAAAGTTGTGTCTCTTGAAAGGAGTAAAACCACACTAATGCCACAGTCTATGCTATAAATTCATGATTGTCAAGCAGATCAGCTTTTCTGTACCCTCAAGCAGATCAGTTTTTTTCTGTACTCTGAAGCAGAAGATCATCTTTTTTCTGTACTCTCTCACCTCTCTGTCAGAGTCCTTTGCTTCCACTTTGGTGATGCTTGTTCCAGGAGCCACATTGTCCTTGATGGTGGCCCGGATGTTGGCAGTGTTGGTAAACTTTGGTGGGTTGAGGTTCCTGGTGACAGTGATCTGGATGGTGGCGGTGCTGGTCTTGGCTGGGGTTCCTCCGTCCTCTGCTTGCACTCGTAACTAGAACACAACAAGGGACAATGTATCATCAGCGTACATCTGGGGGCTTCTCACAACTTAATTATCATCTTGTCACCACACAGCACACGTGCAAAGTAAAACATCTAAGTGCTGCTGCTGCTGCTGCTACTGCTTTCTCAAGTTTTTCCCAAAGCATCATAACAGTAGACTTGACATGAAGATATTCTGTTGCCTACATTGTCACTGTAAGAAGGACACCTACCCCGGGGAAAGCTGTAGACCTGGAAAATGCTATTATGATATGGTTTGCATACAATTCGGATTCAAAATATTTCTCACTGATACTTAAGTTAATAACAAAATTAGTGAAGGTGACATTTAACCTCCCAACAGTTTTAGCCAATTCAACATGGAAACGGATTACAAATTTCTTGGGCAAGTAAAAACAAAATCAAGTTTCTCAGCCATTAGTGGAGGTTCACTGTGCCTCAGACAAAACCTAAAGACTATAGTTTTGACCAACAGAAGTTGACAACGTACTGTGTATTGCGTGCCCTTGTCTCTAAGCAGGCTGGCGCCACTCTTGACCTTGACCTGTCCATCTTTGCTGACCTCAAACAAACTGGCTGCCGAGTCATCACCGATGACCTTCACACTCCAGGTGTTGAAGGGGCGCTAAAATATGTACCAAATTGCTTCCTTGTGATTAAAATTTCAACGCTTGCATTTACCGTTCTTTTTAATTTGAGTGTACTTAAAAAAAAAATGGTGTTGGAACACTCTTCAAGTGCTCAATTTACAAACTGAAAAATGAATACAAACTTTTTGACTGCTAAACCATAAACTGCATTTCATATTTAAGGATTTCACACTTTCTTCATTGCTGATCATGATGTTCACACAAAACCACCTGTTTTTCATGATCATTCATGACGTCCACACTAATACTTGCATGTAGCACAAGTGACACTGTGTGCTGTATGCTTATATTATTGCGAGGTTTTACACTTACTTTGCAGTAAAAAAATCGTACTTGAATGGATTGTGTGACGAAGTATTCATTAAGACAAAATCAAATTCATATATTTTCACTTTTTCTTTGTTTTATATTTTATTTACTTATCTTATTCATTCATTTACGTGTATTTATTTTTTTAGTTCCAATGCTGCACTTTATATACTGATACCTGTTGATCACGGTCCTGCACTTGGACTCTCATTATTTCCCTTCCAGGAGCGTAACTTTCCAAGATGGTCCTCTTGTAATTCTGTGCTCCCGTAAAGGTTGGCGCATACTTGTTGCGGTTGACTGTGACGGTGAGGGTGGCCATGTTAGAGGACACCTGCTGGGGCTTGCCTTTGTCCTTGGCCATTACCATCACCTGAAAGAAAACCAAGCAAACTCTACAGTAATGGACTGTGCCCTGACTGGACTTGGGTAATCTCACGTCAATATAAATATATGTATTTTACACTTTCGTCTGAGGTGTTTTATACTTTAAATTTTATATAGCTAATATTTAAACGGTTGTTTGCTTTATCTAATCTTTACTTCCATATTCTGTTCAACCTTTTTGCAGATTCATACTATGCAGAATTTCTATAAAAAAAAAAAAAAAAAAAAAAAAAGAAGACACCTCAAATTATTCTAATTTACATGAAGTGGTATCAATTTAAACATATAAGAATATTAATCAAGACAGCAAAGAAAAAGTGATGTCATAAGGTAAAATAATCACTTTAAAGGTATCTTGCAGATCCACTTTATCCAATCAGGTGACGGAGCTATAAGAATTTGTTTAGAGGGGAACAAATTGTCTTTACTTACAGAGTATCTTTCCAGGTTGTCGTTGGTAAGAGAGTTTTTGAGTGACACCTGTCCGTTGACAGAGTTGACAATGAAGTATTGCATGGCTTTCCTGTTGGCCGGGCTGTTCACCATTTGGTATACCACCTCATTGTCTGGGGGCTGCAACAGAAATATCCAATGTTTAGTATGTGTGACATCGAGTGCCCAGCTCGCATTTGGGACCCTTCTGATGCCCTTGAAGTTTGTGTAATGCCAGCACAACTAGCTTGACCAGATGTTGTGCCACTGAATGCAGTAGGACTTACAGTTGCATATATACATGGTGCTGTGCTGCTGGTAAGTCTGGTAATTTATTGCCCCTCTGAACAAACACCTACCAAACTTTAAAAAAATAAATAAATACTCAAATGTATTTCTTTCCAAGCCAGGTGCCCATTTTTTCTGTGTGTTAGCTTGGTGAGCATCAACAAATGATTTCGCAAATGCCCACCAGAGGGCCTCACACTGTGACATGCTCTGGCTTGCTTCCCTGTAGTCACAGAAAGGATCCAAAAGTGCAATCATCGCTGTGCTTTCACGTGAGCTGGCTTCCAAATCCCTCCAGCACCTGATTCAGAGCCAAGTTATTTGATATGTCTTTATAAACATGTTGTATAGCATACACCACAGATGTTTAGATCTCGCTTTACTTTCCAAACCCAAATAAACTTTTCTGAAAAGTTTTTACATTACCCTCCCACAAAACACAGTAAATACTTTCTTTCATTGTTGTTGAATGTCACATTTAAAAACATATAAACCCACAAAAAATAAAAAAAATTTGTACACCAGACTTTTTCATTGGTCAAAACTGAATTTTATTTGGAAGATATCTCAGAACTAGAATACATTACCCTCCTGTCGCCATCTTTGGCAGTGACAGCCTTGATCACTGTGCCCAGGGCTGCTGTTTCCAAAATGGTGGCCGAATAAGCAGTGGGCTGGAAGACCGGCTTCTTCAAGTTACGGATTACGGCAACAGTGGCAACAGTTGTGGTAATTTTGGCTGGAGTACCACCATCACTGGCAACAATACGGATCTACAAACAAAATGAAGGGTATTAAAGCACACAATGTTTCATGCATGAACATAGGATGAATCACGTACTGGATACCTCTGTTGCTCTCACACAGAAACTGAAATCATCTTCCACAATTCTGCTAGGACAAAGATATGCCTGGAACTGTAACTACTGACCTAACCCTAGGGGACTGTCTAAGGATCGTTCTACAGAATACCACAGACTGAACATAGTGCGACTCACATTTAAATATTGACTAACAAATCATTCACATTAAATTAATATTATAGCAAAGAAGATTAAAAAGAATGTCATAAACAAATGAAATAATATACAATTAAGACTAACATGACAAATCAGATCTTTAAATTATATGCCATGAAACAGTGACAATCAGAATTATGTCAAAAATCAAATCAGTCAAACTACTAAACAGAGTCGGGTGTTTCTAACCACCCAGTTTGAAAATACAGCTGCTACCAATTTTGATTTCCTCACTTAGGTTTAAATGTACATTGTACTTTATTTTAAAAAGCAATCTGGGTGCAGCTAAAGCCTACATTAAGCCCTCGTATACTCATATGTGCAGCATGAAGTACTAAGTACATACCTAGTGCAGCTATATTCAGTGGCTCTTACCTTGTATTCCCTGGTGCCATCATTTTTCAGGTCATTACTCACAGTCACTCTTCCGTTCTTGCTGTCAATGCGGAAGTACCTTCCTGCTGGGTCATCACCGATGATGGAGTACGAGATGGTGTTAAAGGGGACCTAAAAACATGATTGAAAATGCTTAATAGATGCTTGGGATATAAAAAAAAAAAAAATCCAGCATATAAAAACTGACAACACTGAAGGAATGAAATACACAGGACCTTAAAATTGTTAGACATTTAACAAATTTCAGTCAATATGCCCGATTTTTTTTTCTATTTTAAACTAAATGATCAGTCATTAAACTTGTCACAGCACTGTATAATACTACATGTATTTAAGACAACCCTACTGCCAGCGAAAAGTGGTCTCATATTGCAGGTGGTCTTCAAATACAGGTAAATCTTTGAGAGATATAGACTTGTGTCATTAAAGGGTGGTCTTAAAAAGATATGCAGTCTCTCATGTGCGGTAGTCTTTAAAGCAGGTGGCAGTACTCATGTAAGGTAGTTGTAGTCTTTAGATCAAGTAGCTCTCTTCTATGTGTATTTTTATTGGTAAAACTCTTAGGTTTCAATGGAGACAGACTGGTGCTCATAAGGATGTATCTGCCATTCACTTACTTTGGTATCTGTGTCTCTGGCGTTGACAGTGAAGACGACCGTGCCAGTCTGTGCGTCCTCCTTCAACACCTTGGTGTAAGGTGCCCCCTGGAACACCGGTGCCCTGTCATTTCTGGTGACAGTTACCACCACGCTGACAGGCCCCGTCTTTTGGGAAGGCACTCCCTGGTCTACCGCATACACACGAAGCTAGACAGGACAAAAAGACTCACTTGTGATCCTTCGACACAATTTTATGCAACTTGGTCATTAACACCTGTTAATATGCATGATTTAAAAATAACCCGGAGTCATAAAATCTCATTTTATTCTTTCTTGCATCACGATTTCTTGATATAATCATTAAAATATCAGTCTTTTCTAATACTGTAAATTGCTTTAATCTCGCTGTATTCTTTATTTCGCTGATGCCACAAAACCATGAAAATAAAAACACAGTCAAATAGCATAACAGTGAAATTAAAACGACAGTGAAATGTCGAAAATACAAAAACCGTGAAAATTTATACGTGAGAAAATAAAGCAATTTACGGTAACAGCCAAAAAAGTGTGTGTGAATAAATAAAAGCTGTACCAAAAGTTCAAAATATTTAATATATCTGACTCCTAAAAACATTTAAACTGAAACCAGTCCACCACATAAAATCATTTTGTTATCAATTTTCATCCTTCCATGCAACAGCCAATTTTTGACTCAATCCTGTCAAAATGCCAAGACAAAAATGGTGGTTAAATCCCAACTAAGATGATTCTTGACTAAATCAAAGCATTACAAATCAATTACCAAATGCGAAAGTTTAGCTTTAAATGAAACATCCTGTAAGTCTGAATCATCCTGTGTTTCATGTGCCCTGCATGTATCTCTGCTGCAGGATTCTTCCGCACACTCTTACCGTGTAGGTCTTAGCTGTGTCGCCAACCAGCGACCTCTTCAAGGTGATCTTGCCGTCTGTGGGGTTGACACTGAAATAGTCATCCTCCAATTGATACCTCACTACATTGTGTGGCGCCTGCAAAGGTAGCACACAACATTATAAAAATAAAATTTAATCATATTTTTTTCTGCAGGTATTTTACAAAATTATCATTACATATTTGGATTATTTGACACATCTTAAAAATTTTGCACTAAAAAAAATGAGAAAACTTGAAATTTACCGTCATCTACATTGTATCCCCCCAGTTTCCAAAAAATGTTCAGACCAAGGACTCTCCATAATGCAGCATATAATGGTCATGAAATATGGATCTGGACACTGAAAACAATTTGCAGATTTGATTCCGCTGAAATATTTCTTTACCAAGGGGCTACATACCTTGGAGTCCCTGTCGGTAGCCTTGACTGTGGTCACCAGGTCCCCAATCTTGTGAGTCTCTAGGATGGACGCTTGATAGCCAGACCTGTCAAACCTCGGTGGATTCAAATTGCGCTGGACTGTCACGGTCAACAAGTCAGTCTTGGTCTTGGGTGGGGTGCCGCCATCCTGCACTTGAACTCGGACCTGAGAGTATAATTTACAAAACCAAGGTCTTCAGCCACAGAATTCTAATCCTCCAATAAGAAAAACAAATATGCTGGAGTAAATTTTGACTCTGTGAGCACTTATATATAGTCAATGACATTACTTATTTTTTTGTCAGGAGATTTCCTTTAAAGTACTTAAAAAAAAAAAAAAAAAAACTCAAAATTGAATTTCAAACTAAGCAACAGTCATGAGACTTTACTTCAGAATTTATTTCACCTTGTTTTTATTAATTTTTATGAATCAGTGCAAAGCAATACCATCCAAAAATTAACAAAAATTAACAAAAATTAACAAGATGTAGAATGCACTTCCTGCACTATAAAAGGTACAGTTGTGTCCTGTGGGATCACAGCCTTTAAACCTGATCTACTCACACTATATTGAGTTTCTGTGCCAGGGCCAGCTCCAAGCTCCCTCTGGATGGTAATGACTCCCTTCTTGTCCACAGCAAAATACACGGGGGCATTATCGTCACCAACAATGGAGTAGGACAGGGCGTTGAAGGGTGCCTTCTGGTCCGAGTCCTTCCCTTGCACTGTGAATATCCTGGAGTTCCTCGGCGCATTTTGGCGAACGGTTACGGAACTTGGCAGGTTAGAGAATCCAGGTGCCCCTTTGTTGCGAACAACTCGAATGATGATTGATGCACGGGTGGAGCTAGTTTTTGGAGGTATGCCCATGTCAGTCACTTGTACACTAAACTGTAGAGACGAAAATACACAATGAAACACAAACATTGACCTGCTTTAAAAAAAATACACACATGTAACAATATTGTACACAATTTCAACTCAACTGAATCAATTTAAGCTCTCACACCTCACCTCTGATAGATTTAATGCTTTTGATGTCAGTACAGTTTCAACGATGTCAAAATTCAATCCCACTTTTCTATTCCTCTCAACTCGCCGAAATAATTAAAGAAATACAGATAACCAACATGTTAGCATCAAACAAAGTCAGATTGTAGGACTGACTGCTCTGTCTTTAGTTCCAGTAGCAACAAAGGATTTAAAGACTTACCTGATAACGTTCAGCAGCAACTCCGAGTAAGGACTTTTTCAGGGAGATCTTGCCAGATCTCTGGTCAAGCATAAAGTAGGACAGTGCTGTTCCGGATTCTGGACTGATGCTGAACAGAGTACTATTGTGGGGGGCCTGCAATCATCAATGTCAAGACTTGCTTCATTTTTTTTGTTCAAAATTTAAACTTCAACCAATTTAATTTTCTTGCAAACAGACTTGGCTGATCAGTGAATTAATTTTAAGCTAAACTGTGTCTCATGTCAACTTCAACTCTAACGTAACCTCTTGTGCATACATTTTTTTTTTATCTTACCCTAAATCAGTTCCCAATGCATAAATTGCACATGTGGATGTAGTATTACTGTTCTTTACTCCATTGTGCATAAAATGAGAATAAATTTGTTTAAAATCTACAAACTTACATTGTGAGTCATATGGTTCTGTTGTCATATGCTGCATTTGTTATTATATGTTGTACATGAAAGCCCTCTACATATGCCACGCTATACATCAGCTGTACTCTTATCCTGGTATATTACCTTCCAAAAGAATATGCACAAACTCAGACTTGAGAATTGCAGCTTTTGATGCTTGAACAAACATCTCACATAATTAACCTTGCATCAGAAGTCAGCTGCAAATGTCAGGGATATATCAACTCTTTCAGTGACGCATTTTGACTTAGTCAACAGCTTTCTTCAGCGTGCTTTGCAGAGCACTGAGGAAAGCTGTTGACCTGGACTATTATTATATTCTATGTGACTACAGGCAAGTTGGTACTTGAATGAATGGTCTTTTTCCAAGGGACATGAATCTTGCTCCCCTTTTATAATTCTGAGCAGTTTGTTTTAAGTAGGTCAACTTTAGTCACAGTTGGCACTGAAACCGCTAATATACATCTTCCACAGTAGGACCACTCACCACTCTGTCTCTGTCCCTGGCTGTGACAGTGATAATGGTGTCCCCTAGCGGCTGCGTCTCCAAGATCTCTTTCTCGTATCTGGTTGGATTGAACTCAGGTGCATTTAGGTTTCGCTGAACGGTGATGAACACGGTGGCCGTGGCACTCTTTGGTGGCGTACCTCCATCTTGGGCTACAACTCTCAACTGAATTCAAAAAGCATCATAATTCAAAAGTTGATCTGTTTAAAAAAAAAAAAAAACAGTTTTCAGGACAAATATGCATCACATTTTTGTGGTATAAAATGAAAGGTCAGTTAAATTATTCTCATTGTGATAATACACAACCATAAACTTGCAATTGGGAAGAAAGATACAGCCAAAACTGCTATTCCTACCAGGGGCCAGCTGGGAGATTCAAAAAAAAAAGAAAAAGAGTCCAAGTGTAACTGTTTTTGGCCAGAGACTGTAGTTACCAGCCACAGCCAGCCTTTCAAGTCAAATAGCCTGAAAGATCACTGTCCACCAAACCTTTTGGGATGATAAACTTGCCAAAATATGACAACATTAAACTTACTTTGTACAAAGTACTGTCGTCTGCCCGCAAGCTTGTCTTTACAGATATCTCTCCATTCAAGTTGTTCACGGCAAAGTAGGAGGGTGCTTTGTCATCTCCTATGATGGAATAGCGCACGGTGAAGAAAGGTGCCTGTTACAATGAAAGAACAAGAGAATTACTGCTTGTCGCTCGTCCAAGACTAAATGATCGTGTTGCTCTCCTAACTTCAGCATGACTGCCTCTCTCCACCTCTGCCCTTCTTCTCCCTCTCTGTGTTTATATAATATATATAGTTACATACTTACATGTAGGCCTACATATTTATTTATTTTAAATTATGCTCCACTCAAGACATGTTATGTGTTGAATGCAGACAGCTGTTTATTGTTAATACATGTGCCAATAAGTTATGTAACAAGATCTTCTCGTGGCATTGAACAGTTAAGGAATAGAATCTTTCCTCCATATTTCATATTGTTTGGTTGCATTTATAAATTATTTATAAAATACTGGTACCTTTAAACCAAACCACGGGGTGAAAACCAAACCGAAGACAACTTTTTGTTGCGAGCTCAATTCCTGGCTTTATACAATGCACACGTCACACAGGTGCTTACCCTTGTGTCCCCATCCTGGGCCCGTACAGAGATGACGCGGCTTTGAGCATTAGCATCTTCCTTAATGGTCTGTCTGTACACACCACTCTGTGAAAATGTTGGCCCCTTCTCATTCCTGATCATGTTTATGGTCACTGTGGCATTGCTGGGGGCAGCACAGGCCTTTGGAACTCCCAGGTCAGTTGCCATCACACGGATCTGTATAATGAATCAACGTAACATGTCAAAGATACTGGTTATGTTATCTGTGTGGTACGTCCTTTTTTGTTTTGTTTTCAAAGTACACTCATTTTTTTTGTAGAATTCTTAAAAAAATTACTCTACACTTCTACGATTAAAAGAACTGCAATGACCCTTTACAGACATAGCTGATGAAAATACATCAAGAGTGCAATATGTTAAACCACTCAAAAATATTTTAGAAAACTAGGAAAGATGATTTGCTGCATAGCAAATCAGTGTGTGTGTCTTCAAAGCATATTGGTATGGCAATGGACAACTATTCCATAACACAGGGGTAGAAGATGAAATGGCGTCTCTATCTTTTATTGCTTTGAAGTTATTGAAGATTTAAAATTTCTAATGGTGCTATTTAACATAATTTGCATTGCTACAACTTTTATTTTAATTCATTAGGTGCGCAATGGTCAACAACCCCCTACAAGAAGTTGGAATGACATCTCTATCTATTATAGTGTTAAAGGTATTCAAGATTGAAAATTTCAAATACTGCTAATTAGCATAATTTAAATTGCTGCAACTTTTGTTTTAGATTCATTACATGCGCAATGGTCAACAACCCCCTAGTAAAAGTTGAAATGACATCTCTATCTATAATAGTTTTGAAGATATTCAAGTTTTAACATTTCAAATGCTGCTAATTAGCATAACTTAAATGGCTACAACTTTTGATTTAGATACATTACATGCACAATGGTCAATAACCCCCTAGTAGAAGCTTCAGTTAAAATGACATCTCTATCTTTATTAGCTTTGAAGATATTCAAGTTTTAAAATTTCAAATGCTGCTAATTAGCATAATTTAAATTGTTACAACTTTTGTTTTAAATTCATTAGATGCGCACTGGTCAATAACCCCCTAGTAGAAGTTGGAATGACATCTCTATCTATTATATTTTTGAAGATATTCAAAATTTAAAATTTCAAATGCCCCTAATTTGCATAATTTTAAACATCTTCATTCCTCTGTATAAAACGGTCAAACTCCTTGTATGGAGGTACAATCATGACAAGTTTGG
Organism: Hermodice carunculata; assembly: GCA_964020975.1. NCBI lineage: Eukaryota > Metazoa > Annelida > Polychaeta > Eunicida > Amphinomidae > Hermodice > Hermodice carunculata. The sequence goes on from OZ026613.1 coordinate 10,731,259, forward strand.
AGTTTCTATGTATAATAGTGTCCCAGTAAAAGTGTCGGACAAATTTGCTGGTAAAGAAGAAAGGAGAGAGAGAGAGAGAGAGAGAGAGAGAGAGAGAGAGAGAGAGAGAGAGAGAGAGAGAGAGAGAGAGAGAGAGAGAGAGAGAGAGAGAGAGAGAGAGAGAGGAGAAGAGAGAGAGAGAGAGGAGAGAGAGAGAGAGAGAGAGAGAGAGAGAGAGAGAGAGAGAGAGAGAGAGAGAACTCGAGGAAAAACAAGAAAAGTGTGTGTTCACCCACAAACTTTAATGATAGACACACATGGGTATATAAAGGCAAACCTCCAGAAAGATGCCACTACGTGACACTTTTATGCCTCAAGCTTATATGACTGGTTACCACATGTGAACAGGTACCTAACACGTGGTGCCATCTGGTGGCTGCAAGAGTTTCAACTGTCTTTCATAGTTCATGTGACATTAAGCTAAAACTCACCGTGTATCTCTTGGTCTTCTGCGGATCAAAGATGAGAGCTCTCCTCTGGAAGATCTGCCCAGTCTGGCTGTTGATTACAAAGTACTGCATGGCAGTACTGTCTCCCACAATGCGGTACTCCACCTTGTTGAACGGGCTCTGTGTTCAGACAGAAAAATTGACCTTAAGCATTTTTGTTACAAACCACATGTACCTGGTGACAATTTGGTTTTGAAGTATATATAGTCTCCAGACATAAATGGACCAGTCTTATAAATAAGGTTTGCATTACAGCGAAAACCAAACTCTTTGCACGCTGTATAATCAAGTGATCACATGGTCACAGGGCCCAGAACATACAGCCAAACAAGTCTACACAGCCTTTTAGTAAGAGGTCACATTGACTACAGTTCATTTGTTTGGCGTGTCACAATTTGACCACCCTTCAGGCACTTCAAATCTCTTCACTGCAGAGCTACTAGTTATGTACTCTGGACACCAAGGAGCGAGTCATAAGAATGGTGCAAGCTGTTACTCCCTTGTAAAACTTTCTTTAAAAAATCACTTTCCTGAAATTTTGGGAGCATTCTAGACATTTCACTGAACATTAAATTTGTTTTCTGCAATTCAATTCTTAAATGCAATCTTTCAAACAAATGTCACCATTTCAAACCAATAATAACACAAGAACAAGTACAATTTCACAAACTCTCCATCTATAAATCTGCTTCTTCCCTGCTAAAACTCACCTGGCGATCTTGATCCTGTGCTCGAACTTGAGCCAGTGCAGTCCCCAGCTTCTCCGTCTCCATCACATTGGCTGTGTAAGACTGCTGGGACCAGGAAGGACACTTTAGGTTGCGGTTCACGGTGATACGCACTGTTGTCACGTTCGTCTTGGGTGGCTCACCATTGTCTGACACGCGCACACGCAGCTGAAATTTAATCGGCATGGTTTACTTAAGTACGCCAAGACGTAGGAGTGTATGGCATCAATAACAAGAGAATCATCCCGAGTATCTCACTGCAGTCTTTGATAACTGGTGACATAACTGGCTGCCTAAGTTTCAACTTGGCAGGATTTGAACAGTCTTTTTAACTGTACGAACATGCCTGATATTCATGACTAACATTTAAGAATTAAAATGACCCCAGATGTGAAATCGTTCGACCTATTGGCCTAAGTTTCATTGAGCCAAGTATAAACACTGTTACACCTTTCATGAAAGACCACCTCCAGGGATGACCAATTGTGGTCTCTCAAGACAGATGGTCTTTCATAGAAGGTATCAATAAACAAGAAAAGCGCTGAGCAAAGTATGCTAAAAGGCAGTCTTCAAAGGCAGGTGGTCTCTCATTGGAGAAGTCTCTCAAGAACAGGGACCACTGTACCCTGCCAGACAGACCCAAGCAAAGCTACCAAAACCAGTCTTTTAAGTTATTCAAATGGGAGAAAGAGCTAATCATATCAGTATACACTGCTCACTGAACGAGAATGATCAAAATTAAAATGAGCAAGAGATGTGCACTGACCACATAGAAGGTGCCAGTGGCTGATGCGATATCCCCTCCAACAGTGACCAAGCCGGATATCTGGTTAACTTTGAAGAATTTAGGTGCATCATCGTCCCCAATAATCTCGTAGCGAATCTTCTCAAATGTGTCCTGCAAACGAAAGAAACACGTGTGAAATACGGTCTCCACGGACTGTTACCAACTGTGCATTAAGATGCAGCCATATTGCAAACAAAACGGACTATATATCGCAGTTACTGTCAGGCAAAATTGTCAGATTTAGAAACATGGACTGATGATTACAGAATACACATGGGCAATATTATATCAAAAACAAATCAAAATTTCAATATTTTGTAACTTTTAAGTGAAACAAAAATATTGCAGAAAGCCTGTATCTGTTTCAAATATGCAAAAGTCTAGTTCTATGTCGTAATCTTACTGCTTCATAAACTCTCCAGTTACAACTCAGTTTATTTATCTTTAAGCATCGTAACCTGCTCTTATATTTTGCAGGTACCAGTACTTGATATTTGCTTATTAAAACTAACAAATGTGTGAGGTCTTAAATTCAACAGTTGATGAGAAGTTCTGAAATATTTCTGCAAACAGTCCCTTGCATTGAGGAACATGCACTGGCAAACAAAATTGCTTGTGTTGTGAGAGAACTGAATAAACAAATCACCCATCAAGAACTTTGCATTGCTTCCAAACTTAAAAAATTAATTTATGCGTCAACCCCCCCCCCCCCAAAAAAAGCCAGTTTCTGGTAAGTGATAGCAATGACAGGCTTACCCTTGGGTCAATATCCCTGGCCTGCAGCTGTGCTACCCTGGACCCAATGCCCCTGTCCATCCGCACAGTAGCCACGTAAGGTGCTCCAATGAACCTGGGTTTGTTCTTGTTTCTTACCACTTGTATATTGATGGTTCCCTGGCGGCTGGTCTTGGGTGGAGAGCCCCCATCTACAGCTTGTACCTGGACCTGTAAGTGTGCTAACAGTGTCAGTCTCTTATTCAACCCATTCCCAGCCCACTCAAATCACACAAAAAGCACCTGGCTCTGGATTGTCTGCTTGTTGTTATCATTTATGTTTTTACTTAACCCTTTCTCCCTTAAACCGGCCAAAACCCGCTGGTGGTGAAATGTCGTCTGCTTCAGTGTTTTCAACTAATTTCAACAGTAATGAAAAATACAATTTGACTGAGAATTGTAGATGAGCCCTATCAAGATCACATGCCCCAGGTCAACAACTTTCCTTGACATGGGTTGGGCACTAAGTGCCCAAGGAAAGTTGTTGACTTGAGTGTCAATTCAAGGGGAAACGGGTTCAATTCCATATGAACAGAAATCATTTTTTCGTGGGAATTGAAGATTTGGCCAATCATGAAGGCACACACCCAAGTCAACAGGTTTCCTGGGTGTGCGTTGCAGACAATATGCAACAGGGAAAGCTGATGACTGAGTGGTATTCTGACCAGGAAAGGGTGGTTGCTGAGAGTATATTTAGACTGCTCTTGTACAAACTTAATGCAGTACAAACTGTGATGATGTATTTTAGACTGACTTGCTTCATACCTAAATATTTTCAATCACACTCACACCACAAGTTAACATTTTCCTGCTTTCATTGCCTAAAAAGATCTGAACATAATTTGCTGTTCGTTTCAGCACTTTCACTTACGTCTCTGTTTAATAGAAAACATTTTGAATAAGTGTAGATCAGGCCTATCACAAACAAAATGCCTCAGGTCAACAGCTTTCCATGGTGTAGTTTGGGCCAAATTGCCCAGTCAGTACCAAAGAAAGCCATGACTTCTGTTTTCTTCTGGTCTGTATTTTAGAATATCAAATGACAACACAATCTTACATTTAATTCAAAATTTAATGTGAATGGGAGTTGAGCCTACAAGATTACATTATAGTAATAACATGCTACTGCATAACAAAACTGAAAATATCAATTGTTTTCTTTCTGAAAATGAAGAAGCCAGTGAATACTTTGAACTTTTTTTTTTTTTTCAACTGTAAATCTGATCATCACAAGGTAACACCACAATAAAGAAGTACTCACTCTGTACGATTCTGCATTACTGGGGTCTTGCAACAGGGACGTCTTAAGTTTCAGCTCTCCAGTGTTCCGATCAACGACAAAGAAGTTTGCAGCCTGGGTGGAGCCCTTCATCTCATAGTACACAGTCTTGAATGGTGGCTATGATGGACCAAAAGTAAATACAAATAAAATAATTGTCTGTTGAGTTTTACGCCTTGCCTCTCCTCACATTGATGAAACCTAGTGGATTTTAAAATAGTGGGAAAATTTTTTTCCACTCTGTACTAGATTTCAATAGTTAAACAGGATACACATCCCACATATATGACAAATAAAACAATACAGGGGTATAGTTATAATATGTGTATGACAATGAAAATGATAATCACAATAACAATTATATTATCGTTAATCTCCAATATACAGGATGGCCAGTTTTGAATTCCAGGGATTTAAGCTGCATTGCAGTAACCAAATTTCCATTTTTTTCTCAAATAATCAATATTTTGAATATGCATGTTGCTATATAATTGCAGTCACCCCATGAGTTTAATTTCTTACATTTTTGTAAATAATTTCCTAGTACGTTTGGCATCAAGAGGGCTTCTTTTCTACAAACATAATGACGCATTAGATGCAAGTTATGCTTCAACTGCCTCTAGAAAAGCTGGAGCACATATTGCTAAACTATTGACATTGTTCTCTGGACAAACACCTTGGCCAAAATTACCATGCAATATACGAAAAAGATCAACTTCACAAATGTGGATATTTCCACAGTCAAGACAACATACCCTCAGGTCTGCGTCCTGGGCCTGGAACTTGTAGAGTACTTTCTCAAAGCTCTCTGTCTCCAGGATCTTAAGTGTGGCACTGTAGCTTGGGCCTCGGGGTGACATCATCTTTGGAGCTGCCAAGTTGTGGTTCACGTTGACAGTGATGATTTCCGTTGCAGTACGGGGTGGGGTGTCTCCATCTTCTGCTCTAACACGAATCTGCATCGAAACAAACAGACATTACACAATCTGTCATGAGAGACATGATGCATCCACATGTGATCATAACACAGTTTCTCTAATGATGTTTTGTATTTTAAATCTTCCCCTTTTTTTATGTAATTTGTTATTCTTTGTTTTGGGATTTGTTGTATCAACTCTCTCCTTTTAGTGCAATTTTTTTTTTCATTTAAACCCTTCCCTTAACATCTCATAATTGAGGTTCTATCCAACTTTTTTATGCAAGATTAGGGAAGTAAAGACAGCCCCAAGCATATTCGTAAAGCAAACAAACTCCAGGCTGGCCTTAAATTCCACTTGAAATATACCACCATTCACCAGCACTAAAATCAAGAATTTCAGGGGTTTCTGACTGGGCACTTGCAAGGATGATACGGTATGAGTTCTCACTAAGTACTTATAGGAATAATGCTGGATGTGTTCTCACTAGCTGCAAAATTAGAATCTGGTATGTGTTCTCACCTTGAACACCTGGGTGTTCTCTTGGTTTAGACTTCGCCTGAGGGTGACCAGACCTGTGTCCGGTCGAATTTGGAAATAAGTTGCGGCATTGTCATCACCAATGATGGAGTATTTTATTTTGTTGTAAGGAGGCTGCAAAAACACACACAAAACAGTATTAATAAATAAAATAGTGGAAAACACACAACACAGGAATACATTCCTTCTAAAAATAGACTAGAACATGCATCTTTCTTAAGCACGCTCTGACTAAAGGCCTGGAATATCACAAAATACCACTTAACTTTGCACTTCATCCTCAAGTTCTCATGACATTTTTCGGGATTTTTTCTGGTTTAACCAGTTTTGGGTAATTTTATTCATTTCGAGATTTTGGGTCATTTTGGTAGACATATATATATTGTCATCAGTTGTCCAAATTTGGTAGTTCTAGTCCCAATACAATCTGAAGAAACTAAGAAACCACTTTTTATGCTAACATGGTGGTCAATGGACTCTGTTAACATTTGCACCTTGATTACACACAATATGTATTTGCATCAGTATGTCAAGTTCATGTGGATATTTCTCCAAAACTAATAAGCTGATTTTGATCAAACAAAGACAGATTTAATCTAAAAATTCTCAAACAAACACAGGTTTAGTCTAAAAATTCTTAAGAGCAAAAACATATCAGAAATTTTCTAAGCAATGAACAGTTCTTTCCTAAATACATGTATGGGTCAAAAATAGAGTCCACCAACTTTATCAATTTTGACAAAACCAGCCATTTTGCAATTTTCCTATCAACATGCAATGTGAAACAAACAGATAGAGTTATGAAAAATCCCTTGTACATTTTTGTAGGTACATGTATCGAGATCATCATTGCACAAATTTGACCATTTTATCTTGAATATTTTGTCAAGAAATATCCAAAGTTTCACAAAAAACACAATTTTACCAAAAATGCTTGTGTGTAAATACAACTCTGAATATAGAGTTCCATCTTTAGCGCAAACAGGTTCTGCAAAGCAGTGTGGTCAGTTATGTATATAAGTTTATTACATAAGAATGCATATTTCTGTGATATTTGGCCCAGAAGTGAAGTCACTTTGCCAGGTTGGACATTACCTTAAGACATGTGGCAAACCCACACAAAAACTTATGAGTACATTGTACGTACCTTTTCATTGGGCCAGCAAGTGAGAAAGATAAGCCTCAGAACTCACCGTTGTATCACTATCCCTTGCTCGGACAGTAACCACTTGGCTGCCAATCCTGGTGTCTCTCTTAAAGTTATTCACTGTATATGGACCTCCCTCAAACCGCGGGGACTGCTGGTTGCGGGCTACACTGACAACAATCCGGGCATTGGAGTTGGAAGTCAGAACAGGAATACCCATGTCTCGGGCTTGGATGGAAAGCTGTGGAAGATAACAAACACATTTAAAAAAAAAAAAAAGAATAAATTGAATTTAACATAATGAAATAGTGAAGTACCTATCCTCTATGCTAGGAACAAGTACAATGCTCTGACTTGACCCAGTGCTACCCAGGAACATTGCACTTCTCATCAAGGGCCAACTATATTTACACATCCGTGCTGAACAGTTTACAAAAACCATGGTGAATTTTGACTACATTATCTCAAGAACTGTTAAAACACAAATGGTCTTGTACTGAAAACCTTTACAGCTTAATTGCACACAGCACTTTTATACACGTAGTTTTAAGTATTTAAATTTTAAATCTCTTACTGAGACTTTAATCAAAAACGGTTTCTTATACACATACCAGTTTGAGCTATCCTTATTCAAAACAACAGCATGTGACCATGAATTTATTCCAACAATTTATTTATGAAGTTCATACACTTTTCACATATTTTTCTGCCCTTATTTTTTGCATCCTCAGTGGGCATATTCTGATGATGGGAAAATAAATATAAATTTGACCAAGTATCCAGACAACTGTTTCTTTGAAATTACAGGCATACTGGTACTTCAATGAAAAGGCTTTTTGTGAGTACATAAAGTCAAATGTGGTCTGACAGTAATAATTCACATGAGCAGGACTTTAGTATTGACTAGCACACAGACACAAGCCTCACCTGGTAACTGGTGGCTCGGTGTGTGGACAGGTCCTTCCGAACCGATACTTCGCCCGTTATCTCATTCACCATGAAGTATTCCTTAGCTGTGGTATCACCAGTCAGCGAGTAGCGGATTTGGTTGTGGGGAGCCTGTAAACAGCACATTTCACCTGGTCACAATCACGGAATATGCATATTAATGAGGGAACTTCAAATTAGGCAAAGAAAGGCGAGGCCAGCTCAACTGAGGGCTGGCACACTAGATTGTTTTTGTGTACATGTGTGTATGTGTATCTGATACAGTTTGCTTCACATAGTACTCGTCCTGGAACGAGTGAGAACCGCTGCGTGAATTATCAAAGCTGCCTGCAAAGCAATACTTCTCACAAGAACATTATACATCATCAACGGTGAACTTCTGAAGATTTGAATACAAAACAAAAACAAAAAATTAATGATTTTGAAATGGGGGGTTACGGAACACATAGAAGCTGAAATAAATTTCTAAAACACAAAGCCTCCAGGCTCAACAACAGCATGCCAGAACCTGCAGACTTGTTACGCTACTATCTCGCATCAACTACGGCATACAGCAAACACCTGTCTCTCTGCCATTTGAAGCCTTAATATGACCATTTTCCTGGGTCAAGAGATACTTGAACAGATAAATATTTTCTGTTTCCAGCCATTTTTATTTGATGTCTGCACTACAATCCAGAATAAAATACTCAAAATCGCCATGCCTGCATTTCACACCATCCAAGCTCATTTATCTGCATCTGCATCAACTATTATGCCCTTGCTGCCAGTGATAACAATACTATAAGCATCATAATCCATCACAATAAAAAAAAGACGCCTGATCCTTACGATGACTGTCGCCACCAGCTACACACACAAACAGAGGGGCACATGCATGGACGTACACATGCATGGATGTACACATGCATGGATGTACACACGCATGGATATACATATGTACACACCCTTACTCTTTCAGAGTCCCTCTGTACCACCTATGGCGGGGGGGGGGGGGGGGGGGGGGTGACTAAATGCTGTACAGAAGCAACAATTTGGATATGGGTGTATAAGGGTAAATTCTGATGGTTCCTGACCTACCTCAGTCCAATTTCCTTGAAGCTGTGATCATAAAGTTAGGAGGTTTAACCATATAACTATGACCATTGGTCTGTCAAATCCATGATGCAGGGAACTAAGAAACAAAATCTCCATAATTTTGGAGGATATTTCCATACAGTATCTGTTACCAACAGGTCAAACCCTTTGGCAACTTTTGCAAACCATTTGTCCCTTGACTCAGGACCTGGTATTAAAATCTCATTCAAAATCGTTGTTGAAGCTAGACAAAAAGATCAAAGCAGTTTACACTGGACCACAAAGTTTTGGCCAGTTCAAGGGCGAAATGTTTTTTTTAACACTTTTACTTGACCATATGTGTGCGTGAGAGAGAGAGAGAGAGAGAGAGAGAGAGAGAGAGAGAGAGAGAGAGAGAGAGAGAGAGAGAGAGAGAGAGAGAGAGAGAGAGAGAGATTGGGCACTTACACATGAGAAAGCTTTCGACCTGGGGCATGTCATCTTGATAGGTGTCATGTACAACTCTTTCAAATTGTTTTTTATTATTGTTGAAATACATTGAATAAGACAAAAAAGTTTACTGCTGACCAGACTTGGCTGGTTTAAGAGGGAATTTCAGTTTTGGCTAAGAGGGGATTTCACTTTTGGCTGGCAAGTCAATTTCATACCTTTTCATCATCATCCTGAGCCTTAACAGTGACAATGGTGCTGCCCAGCTCCTGGCGGTATGGAATGTTGACTGTGTAGCTGGAGGTGGGGAATCGTGGAGCTTTCAGGTTGCGTTTAACTGTCACTTTGCAGATGACCACATCAGTCTTGGGGGGAGATCCATTGTCAAAAGCCTCGATACGAATCTGGAAACAAGACAAAAGGAGTATTCCAGGGTGTTGTCATGATACGTTTTGCCACACATAGGTGCATCAATTCCCTCACAGTTAGAGCAAGCAGTTCAAGACAAAAGATGAGAGACCATAAAACCCTTACACTTTAGGAGACTGTTACAGTTGCAGGCTGTAAATTTCAACTTCTAAAGGTTAAAGGTCATTTCTGCTTCTTGATACCTGCTAGTGACACCACCAATCCACATACCACTGTGAGCTACCATCTGATTCTCTTGGCAAACAGTAAGTTGTACTCTAAAGGACTTCTCCCAAGTTACCGAACTATCCATTACAAAACCTGAAGTGTCCAATTAATCATCAACAGATCCCACAATGCTCTGCTCAGCAAAAAGTGTGCAAAACAAATGATCTACAGCACATACATGCAGTAAAAGAACTTCAAGGGCAAAGACACAAAGCATTACCTGATACTGAATTGCTGTGTCCTCTTTGACCCTTCTCTTTATAGAGATCTCGCCGGTGTCAGCCTTCACTTTGAAGTAGGTGGAGGCTGTGTCATCACCGATGATACGGTAGCTCACTTTTCCAAACTGGTCCTGCATGGGATAAAGAACATTGTACCATCAATACAAGCTAATTTCATGTTATATTTCAAAAGTGCTCTATTTTTTTTTTTTTTTTTTTTCTTTCTCTGCACCAGTCCATCATCAGCAATGCCACAAACAGTGCCACTGGCAAGTCTTGCACCCGTTCTCCAATAATCTCCTGGTGGCCCATTCTAGTGGTCCCTCATTGGTACCTTTCCTTGAGGGACCCCCATAGGGTAGGCCCTCAGGGAAATTTGACTTAAATTACTCTATGGGCTTCTGGTAAAAGCCTGTGACCCAAATCTGCATATGGTGCAAGACTTCTTACAATATATGTAGGCAGTGGTACTGGCATGTGGCCCTCCAGTGGATACTATGCAAGACTTAGCGGTGGTATTGTATTTCTCCCATATAGTTAACCATGTGGAAACACAATTGTTCCCAACATACGTGTGGAACAATTTTACGACCGCGATGAAATAAAAGAGAGAATCCTATTGGTTGTTGTGTTATTTGTAAGCCAATCAGATTACGTGACTTAGAAAAGAATAACTGAAAGTTCTTTCTTGAGTGACATACCTTAGCAACACAATGTTGAAGTGAACAAAATGGAGTGCCAAAAATCAAGCATGCTAAACCAAGTAGGTTTTGGACAAAAACATAGGATTTAATCCTCTATGGGAGAAAAAAATTCCACATGGCAGTGTGATAGGGAATGGATTTAGTAACCCTCATTTCAAATCGTTCACTGCTTGCCAAAGGCTCGCAGTGAACGATTTTAAAACTCATGCTATCTACTGGTCTAAATCCATTCCCCATGACATGGACACATGGAATTCTATACATGTATCTGTATGACATTAACACATGTAGTTTATTCCAACTTGTGGATCCTATACAACACAGACTTGCTGCACATTAACAAGGATTTCTAAATGGAAATTTAAAAAGTAGAGATCTAAAGATAACAGAATCCATTTTCCCATTTGCATCTTACTGTAACTGTGTTGTATTGTAGCTCTTTTACTTTGAGTTATTGTATTGTACCTCTTATACCTTGTGTTGACAGTCTCTGTCAGCTATACATGTACATATCTTGATGTATACTTTGATTTGAGGGCCTCAGGGGAGATTAGCATGCAAATGCTAACTGAGTCACCCTCAATAAATAAAGTCTATACATATATATATTTGTTTGCCCCTATTAACACTGTGTACATGAAACTACAAAACTGCATAATCTCAATGAGAAAAGAAAATAAGAAAAACAACCATATTCAAACTACTCACAGACGGATCTGTATCTGTGGCGCGCACTTGACCAACTCGTCGATTCACATCATAGGTCTGGTCAATGGTCAATTCATACAGTTCCTTCTGGAATTTTGGCCCGTTCTGATTTCTGATGACACTGATGGTGACAGTGGCATTACGACTTTTGCGTGCTGGCGTTCCCTGATCCACAGCTTGTATTTTGAACTGAAGATTAACACAACAGCAAAATCTTAAATGTAGTTGATGATCTAAACTATAACATGGCGAAACTTTGAAGGCTTTCTTGATCATTTCAAACGTATCCCCTCAAAATCCTTCATCCTATCCTTTGAAAAGTAGTCCATTCAAAATCTTCAGCTTATCACGAGAAACGTTAAATTGACAATCCACGTCTAACAGACATTATATAATATTTGCCTTTAGAATTCTCACATTTCCAGTGACACAAAGTAAACTGGAAGTCTTTGTTTGGATTTGCCATTTCTGTTGGATTATTTAAGAGTCATTCTACATGTTGCTTTTGGTACCTGGTATGTCTTGGTAGCTGCATTGTCAGATAGAAGTGATCGCTTCACCGACACATCTCCACTTGTCTCCCCGACTTCGAAAAACTGCAGGGCTAGGGCATCGCCTCGGCCATGATAGCGAACTTGATTGTTGGGAGCCTAAAAGTAACATTAGGGTTACAAAAAAAAATAGAAGTCACCTGCTTCATAATTGAGGCAATGTTGACAATGATCATACTCATTTCCATCAATGCAGCATTATGTGCCATAAATAAAAAGTAAATTTTTTGCCAATTCTTGTTTAGTATTTTTAATCAATTTTCCATTAAGGAAATCAGTCAAACTGGCCATTTAACTCAAAATTCACTGCATTGAATGTCACTTGATTAAGGATGCTTGTGAAGTATATACCGACCAACAAATCTAATCGCTAATGCATGATATCAGTATTGCATGTATGCACATCAGACAGGAAGTCTATAACACAGACTTAACTCTTAAAGCGATAATCACAGCTATAGTTGTTTTCTCATTACCATTTAACATATAATGGTTAAAATATTTAAATTCCTCATGAAGATACCTTTCATTCAAATACCAGCAAGGCTGGTCTAAAGCAAAAAGTAGTCTTAGTCAACAGCTTTCCTCGACGCACTTTGCACGTATTGCACGCAAAGTGGCCCAAGGAAACCTGTTGACTCAGTCTCAAATCAGTGCTTTTGATACATTACAAGCACATAATATAGAAGGACTCTCATAGGAAACTTACAAACTGGTCATTGTCCCTAGCCTGCACTTTTGTGAACTGCACACCCGGGGCCTGCGTCTCCAGGATCTTGATCTGATAGGTTGAACGATCCCATGTGGGGTCAAAGAAGTTGCGCAGTACCTTCACGTAAACGATAGTGATGGCGCTGCGGGGTGGGTTGCCGTTGTCTCTTGCAATAATCCTCACCTGGAATGACGAAAAGTATGTGGTTCATTCCATATCAGTCACAGATTTTAGAAAATTGTCTGGACCACTAAAAAAAAAGGTTTAAAATCAAATTATACAAACACACAGCATACATATTGACAAAAATCAAGCTGATACAGAAAAAATTAATACCATCTGCATAATTTGCCTGTTAAACAGAACCATCTTCTTGTTTTCTCTACTCCACTTGTTGAGAGAATATGGAGTTTCGTCTACTTTGGAGGCAATCACATAATATACCTCCCTTCCTGTTTCATTCTTTTCTCAACTTTACAGACTTTTGTACTCCAGACACAAGTTTTGCTTTTGCTAGAATATAGATAGCTAGACAGTCAATTATTTGATATCAATGGAGCATGTTGCCTGTAGATGACACCACAAGTAACTACCCCTTTATATGCACTTGTTGCAGGTAGAGACACCTGAGGGTTCAACACAGCCTTCTTCATACAGTACTTCAAAATGTCACGTGACACATGAAGCGGGAGCTGCCACCATGCAAAATAGTGCATGACATGTCTCCCAAAAAACACTCAACTAAAGCCATGGGGAAACAATTATTACTCGTATTTTCCTTTTTTTTCCTTTTTTTTTTTTTTAATAGGATATTATTTTTTTTCCTACTGCAAAAGGGGTCAAAAGGCCTGTCTAGCTTACCCTGTAAAGTTCTGTTGTGTCTCGATTCAGTTCACTCTTGGTGGTCACAGCTCCAGTCCGTGCATTGACAGCGAAGAAATTTGGAGCTTGGTCATCTCCGATGACAGAGTACGTCAGGGTCTTGAAATCAATCTGTAAAGGTACATCTTTTGTTGTAGTCTATTTTGTAAGAGACCAGTTTCTCCTTCAAATGACCACATTGTTCACATATAATTATCAATACAACATTACAACAGAATAATAAGACAATGGAGACAGAAACGTTAAATCATAGCATCCAATGACACACACACACATACATGTATGTATGTATGTATGTATGTATGTATGTATGTATGTATGTATGTATGTATGTATGTACTGTATCAACATTCAGTTCACTGCACATCAAAAGACCAAGATCATTTGAGTTTAAAATATGGTCTAGTCCTCTGCATATAGTATTGACCAGGTTTACTCCAAATCATTGTGGCTTTCTCAAGATTATTATAAGAGTGCAAGCACTGACAATTTTGAGGGAGAATAACACAGCTGCGCATGTTACTAAAGGCTATAGTACTCACCACTCTATCTCTGTCTGAAGCCCTCACTGTAGTTACAACAGTTCCCCTTCGTGCATCCTGTCGCACAGTAGCGGAGTAACTTCGGTTGAAAAAGATGGGATCAAACTGGTTACGGTTGATGGTCACAGTCACAGTGGCCCGGTTGCTGGATGGTTTGGGGCTTGGTAAGCCTTTGTCTGTCGCACTGATTATCACCTATTAGACACAATCCAGCAAAGAAATGAAGAATTGGGGGAGTTCTTGCTTAGAATCAATGACATTTGTGCATTACGAGAGATACAAACAAAACCTGCGACCTTTCTTGCGATATTTAAGACATATACAACAACCACCAACATTGTATGTGCTGTACTCTTTATCATTATTATTTTCCCTTTTTGCCTTCAATTACTTTCAGGGTTTTTTTCAATTAATTAAAGCATACATTTGGATACTTCAGTAAGTCAAACTAGAATTAAAAACAAACTAAAATTTAAACAATTTTGTATTATAGTACTAAGAAAATAAACAAAAGAAGAGTATGAGAAAAGTCTTTACATTGTAACGAGTTCTGCGTTCTCTGTCCAGCACTGGGGATTTTTTCAGACTGACTCCTCCATTCTCGCTATCAACCATGAAGTATTCACGTGCCGTGGCATCACCAGTCAGTATGTATTTGATGTCCTTGTGTGGGCTCTGAATGACACACATTATACATAAACAGCTGATAAAAAGTCAACTTTATTCTTTTTTTCCGCTTCAGTTTTCACCTTTTGTTTATAAAGTTTTTCCTGATGCAAAAAAGGAAAAAAAGGATTCTTTTACTCATGGCTCCGTACAGGCCTGAATAAAGCAATGAAGCTATACTGTAACTCCCATGTCTAAGACTTGGGAAGAGGGAAGCAAACTAGAACTTTAAAAAACTTTAAACCATATTAATCGTTTTTTTCTGAAGTTCAGACTTTAATATAAACCATCTTCAAAATGTATTTTGAACATTCTAGTTCATGTCCTTCCCAAACGGAAGGACCAACGGCCACAGCATTTTCCTTTTCTTCTAACAGAATGCAGGTTCACACACAGACACCAAGCACTGCATCCAAGACCGTAAAGAGTCGAGGAAAATGAAGCAAGTGCATTTGAACACTTGATTGAAAACAAAAAACAAAACAAAAAAAGTAACTAAATGTTCACATTTTGGACTTGGTATATGTTTAAGAACTGCACGTTACTCTCAGCTTAACTGAATGCAAGTTTCTGTTTCCCTTTGATTTGGAAATCGTTTTTTTAAACCTTTGCATGCACAAAATTCATATTAACCCTTTCCCCCTTGAATTAAGATTGGGTAGACAGCTTACTTTGGAATGAGTTGGGCACTGAATGCCCAAGACAGGCCACGGGAAGTGTTGACCTGGGACATGTCACTTGATAGGTTTTATCTAGACTTTTCATTCAAATTGTTTTTACTACTGTTGAAATTAGTGAAAAACACAGAAGCAGGCAACAAAATTACTGAAAAACAATGAAGCAGCCAACATTTGACCACTGGCCAGTTTTGACCAGTTCTACGGAGAAAGGGTCAATAAACTCATGCCATTTAAACTTGATGTCATGGCTGGAACGCTACCATTTCCGAGTGACAGAGGGGCTTTGTCTCCTGTGGCACATCTTATTAAACTATGCAACATTAACAGATTTTAATCAGAAGCACTTGTGCAAAGTAACAGCACATATTATCATTATCTTTAATCCTTACTTGCAAGTCCTTATCTGTGGCTGTGACTTTGGTGAATGGAGACCCCAATACAGCATTGTCCTGTATGGTTGCCGAGTATGAGCTTGGATTGAAGACGGGTGCATTCAAGTTGCGATTTACCGTAACGTTGACCCGCGCATCTGCATATTTGCCACCGCCGTCAGTGGCACGAATACGCACCTGAAGTGACAGACAATATATTTCATAACAGCAGAATGAAATTAACATGTTTCAATATGTTAAAACATTTTCCCCTGAAGCTGTCACAAGACCAGCTGTGCTAAATGTTGCCTCTTTTCATTTCATATACATGTAAACTTCTTTTGTTCACAGAGATGTTTTTGTTAAGATTTACTCAAGAAGTCTATCCAGATGGCAAAGTTTAACCCAACAACTTGCTTGTCATTGATTGATGCCAAAGTGACACTTAGGAAAGTTTTTATACCGTTATATTCTGAGGGAGAATACCAGGGAGTAACCCTTTAATTATTAGAACAACACTGGGTCAACCAAATGAAGGTTGGGCAGTAAGTGTCAATCCATGCCACAGAAAGTTGTTGACCTGGGGCATGTTATCCTGCTAGGTACTGACTACAATTTTTATTAAAAAGTTTTTCGATGTAAGTAAATTCAGCAAAGCAGCATTCTGGATGATGTAAAACAGGGCCTATGTGTGTACATATAAAATAAAGATATTCAATTGCTCAACACAGTAGTCATGTGAGAAGCCTAAGTAGATGTTTGGAATACTTAATCCTGATTAGAGGTGCACCTGTGGTCCTTGTTTTTTAACATTTAGAAACGAGTCACCAGAAAAATGAATTGTGCACAATGTGGAAAACACACTTCCACCAGTTTACGAGTTTTGTAGATAAATGGGTTCGCGATACTCACAAGATAATACATGTCATCATCCTCTCCCAGCGATCTAAAGATGGACACCACGCCAGTCCTCGGATCCACTTTGAAGTACACAGTGGCCTTCCCATCCCCAACCACAGAGTAGGTCACTATATTGAAGGGTGCCTGAGGGGGGATAAAAAAAAACAATCGTTATAATCTTTATTACTAACACATATATGGAACGTGTTGTATCCTGAATACTTTGACATGTTGGTTATCAATTTTTTATCTTTTATCACAGAATCTTACACTAAATTGTACACAAACAATATGGTCCATGGCCATACACGTAGGTCCTTGCATTTGGAAATAATCAGCATGATGCATACAAATGCAGATGCTGATACACCTACAGTATTTACGTTGGACCTGGTACCCAGCAATTTCCAAGGTCAAGAGCTCAAATATATAAGTTTGAGATGTAACGTAAAAGGAATACTTTGAACCAAATTACATTCTACAATTATGGAATGAAAAGGCCCATCACTGTCCAGCAGCTTACCCTTGAATCCCGATCTCTCGCTGTCACTTGTTCTAGTCGTGCATTGAGGGGTTGGTTGTATTTGATGGTCTGAGAGTAACGGTTTGGCTCAAACACTGGTGGAAACTCGTTGCGGATCACCTGTAGGTTAACTTGGGCTGTTGAATTCAGTGAGGGGGTGCCCAAGTCTCGAGCCAGTACAGTAATCTACAACAGAGTCACAGTGAAACTGTACCTTTATGAAGGAAACAGTGGTCAACATCTTCGTATCTTCAGCTTTATATGAGCAAATGAGAAAAAAATTAACTATTAAGCTATGCAAACATGCAAAAATTTCTGGGTTTTTTTTTTTTTTTTTTTTTTTTGGTCACTCTGATAAAATTATCATTACTACAGAAAATCCTATGTCAAAAAGAAGGCTTTGTGAACAAACTAGACTCAGTTGATCTAGATACATTCACCGCAAATTAAGATTCAAGCTGGGCTGAGCTAAGCTGAGTTTCAGATGCAGCTTGAACATGGTTAAGATGAGCAAATCTGAGCCGGGCTTAAACCATCCTAAAGGCTTAGCTGACTTATCAGTCAGCCACGGGAAACAATACAATGCGACTTATTATTTCTGTTCAAAAAATGGCTTACTCTGATGCTCTTTGGCTTGCTCTCGGTTGAGGTAAGAGGCTTGCTAATAATCATATTTCCACTCTCAGGGTAAATGTAGAAGAGATTTCTTCCCCCTGCTGGGTTCACCGACTGAATGCTGTAGCGGATTTCACTGTTTAGACCCTGTAAGAAAAACAACAGGAGAACATGAGAAAATTATGCAACTCCTCAATCATATCTGTATTTTTATCATTAAACTTTATAAAACCACCATCCTGTGAAAAGAAGCTAACCCAAGCCACTCTTATCACTTACAGACTTTAAACAATAGCGGCCAATTTAATTTTAACCCTTTCCTCTCAAATCGCCTAAAATGTGCAGATGTAAATTGCCATCTGTCTTTATGTTTTTTTATTACATTTCTTATAAGCTGAGAACATTTTGCTGAGATTTGTATGTGGGCCCATTCATGATGGCATGCCCTAAATCAATAGCTTTCCTTGGTGCAGGTTGGGCACCTTGTGCCCAAACCGTCCCAAGCTATTCATTCAGTGGTACTCTGACCTGGAATGGGTTCAAGAAAAAAGCAAAAATGTGAACATGACCAATATTAATATCATGGTAAAATATTCTTAGCATGGTTCCCTTCTGGGGGTTTTGTGGTTTTGTTTTGTTTTGTATCTCTCTTTTTTTTTTTTTTTTTGTCACCTTCTTTCCTCATTTTTAATATTTCTCAGCAGGGTCTTTCCTGCACTTCTGAGCAGAGGTTAGTGCTACAAGCCCTAAGTTGAGAACCATACCTTGGGGTCTCGATCCTGGGCCTTGACTGTGACTATGGTGGTACTGACTGGTGCTGTCTCCAGCAGGTTGTCTACCTGGTAGGTACGTGGTTCAAATGTCGGAGTGTAGTCATTGCGATCCTGAAAGACACACATAAAAAAAAATATATATACATTATATACATGTGTTATCTGAAGATTGTGGCACATTCCTAGACTATTTATTTTTTAAGTTAAAATACACAAGTATACCTAAGAGCTTTCAAAAATAAAAGTTACCCATAACCAGTATGTATGGTACAATCTCCCCCCCCCCCCCATGAAGACACACTGTTGTACATACACCTGTATTTGTGAAGCATAGATGCAAAACAACCGATTACTCTACACTGTTGCAAACACTATTATATAGTATATTTTCACACCTTGGCATGGTACAACAATATTTCATCATATGAAGAACTTGAAACAGTAGACTCTCCAATTAAGACCACCTCTATTGCACTTCTATATTAAGACCACCAATTTAAAGTCTTGTCACGCATAATCCTTAATTAAATTATATTTCTCTTAAGACCATATTTTTTCAGTCCCTTCGGTAGCCTTAATGAAGAAATTCCACACTTGATATACAGAAAGCAGACTGTAATAACATGGCCTCTTGTGGGAAAACTTACCAAGACAGAGATGGAAACAGTGGCAGAATATTGTGCACCACTGCGCCCCCCAGCCTCTCTTGTGGACACTATCAGCCTGTACTGCTTTTCCCGCTCATAGTCAAGTCCCTGCGTAGTGGTGATCTTACCAGTGGTGGAGTCGATGGCGAAGCGACCAGTGTCGCCATTCACGATGTTGTAAGTCACAGACTTGCGCTGGTCTTGGTCGACAGCCTGTAAGACAGTAAGTTTTCATTACGTTTTTTCATACAGTGGCCGGTTACTGATTTTACATTGTGGTAAGATGCTCCTGAGTGCATGTCTGTGAACTAAGAATTGAACATTAATTTTCCAAGTGTGCTATGTGCAATGTTTAAACTGTAAGGTTCTTCTGTGTATCCATCCACATTGGAGCCTTGAATTAAAGGAGATTTTACGGTGGAAATAAAAGGCTGGAGTTAATCCTACCCATCCCCAGTGAGTGTGGTCAAACACTGATACAAGGGGTGTAAAGAGTCTTCAGTATATTTTCTTGATAATGCTGCTGATTGCAATATCAATATTAATCATTCTTCAAACTGCAGTGACAAAGTTAAATACATTTTGAAACTGCTTGAGCTCCAGAAGTCACAGATTATAAGAGAATTACCGGCTGAGCTACAAGAACAAGAGTGCTGCTCATGGCTGAATGCATTTACGGATATAACTGACAGGTTATGTCAAGCTGCATGTGACAACAATCAGACTTGGCAGCTTCAAGTTTGTTCATTTATGAAGTCTTACACCTGATAAGGAGAACAGATATGCCCTTATTACTGTCTATGAGACAGAAAAAATGTGTACATTTAAACAAATGTACAAACCGATACTGAGTTTTTCAGAAAAAAAATGAGAACCTACTTTTTTATGGCACTCCATAGAATGACACTTTTAAATATCCTATATTCTGCACACCTATGAATCTTTCAGATACCTTATTGGAGACTCATGTCTGCTAACTTAACTTTCAATATGTAGGTACTATGATTATGTACATATGGACACACACAAAATACATAATAATCCTGTCATCTGAATGTGAGTTGGTGTCTTTCAACAGACTGAGTACAATTTAAATTGAGAACTTGTTCACTTGTTACAAATCATTTAGAGTTACTCATATAAAAAATGTGTAACAACAGTATCCTTTAATATTGTAAAATGTGTGCTTTTTTATGCTGGCATTTCACGCCTGTGGAAAATGCCATTCCCATTAAAAGCAGCTGGGACCCTTTTCCTTTAAACTGCAAATTTACGATCGTGTAACATTGCCTATCTCACATACCAACAAAAAAGTAACTGAAAACTGCGACAACTTGTGGTGTAAAATGATGTGTCTCTCTTTTTATATCAAAACAGAACTGACATATAAATCTCGACAAAAAAAGGCATTTCCTTTCATCCAAGGGACCTCTTGCACAATCACCCGCAGCCAAATGTGTGTGGGCTGTCACCACCCTGCAGGTCTAAATCACACAGAAACAGAGTCGTTAGGCAGGCCACTGTATTTTCCCTCAGGTACACTTCCGCGGGACACATCTTTTACCCCCCTTTTTATACAAACATATTTATTTCATTCACCTTGTTTGGGACAAGGAATTCCTCTGTTCCAGAAATAAGGACACCATGCCAAGAGGACAACAGGCAGATACCTGCAGTGGAGCATGGCAGGCCCAGGGCATACATATACCCCTCCTGTGCGTGGACAGGATCGAGACACGTACACCAAAAGCATTTTGGGGCACCAAAGACCCTCTCTATCATGATATATAATGCAGGGTCCTTGGGGGCACTTAGCACCTGACAGGGTTAAAATTTTGACAGTATTAATGCAAATATTTCAAAGCATATGTTTTTCAAAAGGGCATGGTCCAAAGATTGAAAATATGAATCCATTGTAAACTTTGTGTTTTAATTTTTACAGGAATGTCTAGATTTGTCACATGCAAATGAAGTAGCAGATGCCTTTTTACAATGTGGAAATCACTTTTTACTAGTTTGTGGAAAAAAACGTTTAACTGACTCAGTAAAATTCAAAATTTTTCACATACTTGATGTGTACCTATATAATTTATGTGACTTGAAAAGGTACCCATGAAATTGGAGGCAGGAGAGGGGGGATTATAAAAAGTTAGATCTGAAGTTTCCACATTTTGGAGTCCTTGTGAAGTTTGAAATGCCTATATTTCAAAAACCTAGCTGGAAATAAATCTTTACTGGGATTTTTTCCCCCATCCATCTATATGGATCCACACATGATGTCAGGGCAAAAATTTTAGAATGTGCTTGAACCCATGAAGGGTAATGTTGTCATTTGCACTGGCAAGGGGCATTTCACATATTTGTCACGAAGCTGAATGCATTTTTAACAATTAGCTCACAAAAGTTGATATTGCATTCAAAATCTGAAATCTGTGCATCATGTCCCTGTGAAAAGTATATACTTTTCTAGTGTTTGCATTGGTCTTTTTCAAAATATGAACCTTAATCTCGAGCTGCTGGCTTTCATTGCATCGCAGACACTTAACCCTTTGGCTGTACATAACCCTTCACGAATTAAAGTTAAATACTGAGTGGACAAAGTTTTCCTTGGCAAACCTCGAGTATTTAGCACTGGATAAATCCCGGCTTAAGGTAACTGGCTCACACTAAGCACCAAACAGATCAGGACCGAAGTTGCTGAATAAAAATGACTGAAGTTGCCGAGCGATTAAGTGTCTTTGCCTCTGTTGGTCTCCACAATACAAACAAGATTTCATTACAAACGCTTCAATTGCGGCACTGAAGCAAAACAACAAGGCAGTTATTACAGTCCACTGGGGAAGGGCCATACTGTTTTTCTTGCAATACGCAAGAGCTGACCTGTTTCATGCTCCCGAGCTGTACAAAATACTAAATTGTGTCAACTGGCGGCCTCTTGTTAAACGTGGGTAGTCGCATACATGTGGTCCTCACTCACAAGTAAAATTGCATCTAAAGATGATTTTTTTGTTCATTAACAAGTCTCAGAACAGTCATGCGACAGGTATAGCACATACATACAGTGGTCCCCGTTTCGAGAGACCACGTCCAATGAAAGTAAACCTGCCTTTAAAGGCCACCTTTTCATGACCTTTACTCAGTACTTTTCATGTCATTTATACCTCCTGAGAGGGACCGCTGTCTGGAAGGACTATAACTTGGTTGTCCCTGGGGGGGGTGTTTTCAAGCCGGGTTTCACTGTACATGTACTTGTATTCTCCCAATTAATTGGGTCCGTCCCTAATTAAACACAACAATTAGTCCCAGAGCATACATGTACATACTATCTGTTGCCTGCTGAACGCTTCCAACTGTCCAGAATGACCAGTCTGCCCTGCAGGTAAATACATGGTACACCTGTAGTTGTGTAACAACAGACTAGTGCAGGAAATTTGGAAAATTACCAAGGGCTCACAAAACTGCCTTGAGAACTTCGACTTTTTTTTCTAAGTAATCTGGTAACAAAAGTGCCCCCTCCCCCTCCAAGTCACTTTTCACACATGCACTCAGCAATTTGCTAAGTCATAGAGCAAAAGAAAACAAGAAGTCAGCAAGCCACGCTGTCAACTTGAGGAATCCAGTTTGCACAAGTAGGGGTTTTTGCTGTGCATTGGCAAATAAGGGCTAAAGCTGCCTTCTGTCGAGACGTCACAAAACTGCAGTCTTCAAGGTATTCTTCTGACTTTTTTATCATTTAAGTCGATACATAGATGGAGCTTATCAGAATTCCTCACATATTTCATTGTTGAACTAGTACTTTATTGGTTCACTTGTGCCTTTCCAGTTGACAATTTTTCTATGACAGGGCCTGGGAAATAACACTGGAATCCAATGTACCACAAGGAAATCCCAACATGAAAACTGGCCACAGGACACTACTTTCACAGTGTCAAAAATATTCAATAAGTCAGAAACAAAACAATGGTTGGGTATCTACAACATGTACATAAATAACGGCAAAGTAACAAGTCATGGAAAAATCACAAGGGAACTTCTCTTTTTTTTTCAAACAAATACCAGGCCATTAGCCCTGATGATGAATGAATTGAGATGTCTGCCTGGTTTATTTTAACAAAGACGCTCATCAGAAAGTTAAAACTAATTACTGCTGGGCGTACTTTATAAGCCATGATGACATACCCTACAGTACCAAACACATACTTCTGCCCCAGGTCCATCTACTATCAATGTCAGGTCTTTGCGTGTTTATAGGCCATAGATGGAGGCCCATCAGACATATTTATGAAATCAAGACTTGGGTACTTCCCTGTCACTCTTCTACATGAAATCACCAGCACGCTTCAAAAACTACTGTCGATCTGCACTGGAGATACAGAAATGCCGACGTCATCATGAATGCTATTCAAGCTGCAGCAATTAAACCCAACTTCAAAATAAAACGTCTGTTAACTGCTTCAATTTTGCTGTATTCTTATTTTCACTTATTTCGCTGATGGCATAAAACTGTGACCAAAAAACACAGTGAAATGGCAATTTTAACATTGTTTTGAATAGGAATTATGTCCAAAATAGTGACATTAAAACTACAGCCATATGTCACAAATACAAAATATTTGAATCATGAAGTAACAGCTGGAAATGAAAAGCGACTTAAAGTGGGCTATCTCTAGCCACCAAGTGTTGATTTCAATTATCCTGCCATAAATTCTCATCAACAGACCATTTCACTTCCCAAGGATCTAAACACAGTCTTTTTGCATTTCTGAAATAGGCAACATTCAGACACAACAATAGCCCTGTATGGAAGGGTGTCCTCGCCTGACGCCCTGGAATTCACCACCAATTTATCTTCTTTATCTTTGTATAACAAAGATACACCCTAACAGATGTTCACTCGGCTCTGCTACACATTTCAGGTTGAGTGGATGACAATGCCAGTGTGTCCAATGGTGAAATTATTGGTACGCTGTCCTGCCAGGGCTCGGAGCACTCCTGACACTCAGTGACGAGTGAAAGATCGATGTTCACACCATGTGCAGAAAAGTACAACCTCAGAGATTGTCCAAAGGCGAGGCGGCCTCATTTGAAATGGCCTTCTGAAGAAGGCATACATATGACAAAAACAAACTGGGAGCAAACAATGCTGTCACTGGTACACACCCGCTGGCCACTTACACCATAAAAGTGTAAATGTACTCATCCTCACATGTATAAATTTTCATGGTGTTTGCATTACAGGCATGTTACTGATGTTTTGATCATAGCTCCAATCAACATGGTATGCTAATATGCTATTTTACTGTGTTTTTATTTTCATGGGTTTTGTGTCATCAGCAAAATACACAAAAGTAAAAATACAGCTAACTTAACCACATTTATGGTTGTCCCAAAACGTTGCCACTTCAGACGATCCAAGGATGGGTTGTCAGCCCCGAATACCAAGTGCCATATAGTCCCAGATTTACATCATACACATTTTCATACTACTATAACATGTTCCGCAATGCACAAACGGGTTTTGCATTGCAATTTGCAAAGCTACCTCACTGGGAGTGCCTCAAATTTTAAATAGGGCAACAAAACTTGAAACAAAATTTCGAAACGTCAGCTATATGTGACCTTTTGTGACCTGCCACTCAAATTTGAAACACTTCAACTGCTGGGAACTTTCACAGTAAGTGTACATTGTGCGTTCAATCTCAGCGTTAATCACGGGAATCGCAATAATATATAGCAAGACAAATGACACAAAGACAGGAAAAATGTATTTCCGTTTTGCTCTGTATAGTAAAACAACAGTGAACTGTCCCCCAGAAATAGCTCAACATGAAACTACCTAATCCTTACTACTCCATATTATCACAGTTGTAGTTGGAAGTTCGGAGAAACCAACCACTCGTGTCACTGCAAGTGCTGACACGCTCTGGTATTTTTTGTCTTTCATTAACACCTTCCTGGACAGAATACGACTGAGTCTATAGCTTTCCTTGTCATGGGTTGGGCATACTGTACCAGATCTATGGAAAGCTATTGACCTACGGTATGCCTTCATGATAAGTCACGCCTATAATTTTCAGCAAAAATGTTTTCTATGCACATGGAATTTAAGCAAAAACCGTAAAGCAGACATTTTACATCCGGGCACTTCGGACCAGTTTGGGTAGCAACGGGTTAAAATAAAATAAAAAAACTCAAAGAATTAAAATTTTTTATGTGACAGCAATACAGTATAGTTGTCTCCTACACAGGACTCGCCAGATGATGAAGAGCCCCCCAGCCCACCACCCTGTGCCAACTAAGGAGCCCAATCGCAAAACAATATTCTGAAGGGGCTGTTTTGGCAGGATTCAGATCCATGTTTAGCAAAGCCATTGTATGGTCAAATTTGCAAAAAACATCAATCTTCACCTTGATTTTATGACTTGCAGGTGCTTTGCTTTGTTGTGCTGAGTAAACATGGCTGACAAAGTCCCACAGAAAAATGTCCACATGCTTGTCCAGCAGATTTCATTACTAGCCATCTAGCATTCTTACAACTACCCCTGAAATGTGAAATTGTGCTGCTGTGAAGGGAACTATTCAATGGATCCTTGCTCTTTTCTACTGGTTCAGTATCAAGCGTGCTTGTTCAGGTGATACATCAGTGAGTAAATGTGAACATACAGTTTGGTAATCTTGCAGAGTCAGGAATCATCGAAGAAAACAGCTGTTGCTCTGGGGCTGGTTTAAGGCACACTGGGGTATGACCCTCCATATTTGGTCTGTCTCCATGATAAATTTAATTTAACGCACATTATCCTTTGGAACCCTTTCCCACTTTGAATTGGTCAAAACCAGCTGGCGGTCAAATGTCATCTGCTTCAATGTTTTTGACGAATTTCAATAGAAATGAAAGCACAATTTGAAAATGAGTCGTAATTAGCCCCGTCAAGATGACATGCCCCAGGTCAACAAATTCTGATGACGCGGGTAGAGTGCTCAGGGCCCAACCCACTTGTAGAAAAGCTGTTGACTTGGGTCTTAATTCAAGGAGGGGGGAGGATTAAGCACCCCTGTTCTGTTATGCCCCTTCCATACTCTGATTCAATAAATTGTTCAACGAGACTAAACACTCACAATTTACATACAATTTTAGTTAATACAGCTGCTATATGCCAAATCTACCGAAAAATGCTCGCTTGCGTTATAATTCTGGAGCAACACAGGTGCTTGAAATGGATAATAAGGTATTCAATTTCACCAGCTCTGGCCATTCTCTGCCAAATTGAGTGCTCAAAGTTACAACAGGACACCTGTTTAAAGGTGCCATTCGGTGCAGATTGACTCATTGTCCCTGCAGGGTACACAAATTTGAGCTCCAGTGCAGCTCAGGGGCATTCCACTACCCTTAACATCCCAAAGCATCACAATAAAGTAACCCTACCCACACCACCATCACCCTTCTCCAGGGGGACGCATATTACTGTTAGTCCACCTCTGTCAAGTTAAAGAATAGTTCAGATCTTGTTGCCAATACTCCTACGGAACACTTAAAATGACTTTCTTTAATTTGTTTGTTTGTTTGTTTGTTTTTATTTAGAGAGTACATAAAAGCTTGCACATTCCAAGAATTATGCTCCTGCCAGTTTGTAATTTTGAACAGCCAATCTGCACATGGGTGTTTGACAGTGTATTTTAGAAGTCAAAATGTCTACCGTACATGGAATTCAATGGCAAAGTGCTCACACTTTTACTTTAAAATCTTCAGGAGGCAAAATTTTGTGGAATGTCACACAACAGCAAATGTAAACATGTCACAGGAAATATCTCATGATTGACCCAACAATGGCAAATGGCCTCATCTTTTGTCCAGTGCCACTCTAATGCCAAGACTCTACAGTAGGGCAATCTGTGATGAAATCCAGTTTGTGAGTTTTCACAGGTCCAAAGAGCAAATAAAGAGATTTGCATTAAAATTCTTTTCACTATACAACCCTTTCAATGATCAGAGGATTGCTACCGGTACTCACAAGTTTCTATTACTCATGTTCAACATAAACTTGGCTCCCCGTTTTTAACAATTCTGTTTTTCCAAAACAATTTGGGGAAGAGACGTGGCCTTTGTGAACCTCATCTAATGACACAGACATGAACTTTACCGTTTTCCGTGTCCCCCACCCGTAATTTGAACCTGGCGTTTAAAAAAAATACATTTTCTAACCAAGACAAATCAACATCTTTAAGTCTTTTCTTTCATTTTCACATTTTACAAAATAGGTGTCTTTTTGACCTACTGTATTCATTCTTGTAAGAGCACATTCCCTACTAAGCACATATCCCCATTTCTCTTCCAAAAGCATTGAATTTCATTGATAAAGTGCACTTTCATGCTCAGTTCTGCCCACTGCCTATTTTGCAGCCATAGCAGAGAATTTACATTTCCAAAGGGCACTGTACAATTTGTTTTAGAACTATTTCCATCTAGCTTTAAGGGTAGTTAAATGAATCTCGTTTACCATGTTTACCTGGGTCTTCATCATAATTGTTCACCATGCATGAAAGATTTTTTTCTTTTTTTTTTTCTTAACACGTCATAGTCCTGCTATACTCAGGCACAAGAAGAAAGTGTGTGCTTAATACCACATAATTCTCCACTACTCCACTTCACACAGTTTAAGTAAATGTGGGAAAAAAACACACATACAAAAGCAGCAAAATGAATATTACTTCAATGGCTACATTTAGTAATTTACGTGGAAATTCACCAACATCATGTCAAACATATCATGGCAGATCATGAATTCGTCTCAAGAGATCGTTCACAGTATCATTCTATAGTGACTGAATTTTCTCTCAAAACACAGGATTTACTGCCCAATTTCCTCTTACGGAGGGCATGATGCATACAGGTGCCTACCAGTGGATAAATTATGTTTTGAATTGCCCTATAATTCTGTGCTTTAAACACTCCAACAAAAGAATTCCTATCATCCACGGCCTGGAATGACCTCACTTATGCAGCATCTTATCACAGCATGCACAGTTACCTGTCTCAGTGGAAAAGAGTCAAATTGCCCAAAAACACTGATAGTCTGATGTGTGAGGTCGCACAGGTCATCCCCATTCATGGACAAGTCAATGCCATGGCCTGAATGGATAATGTATCTGTATACTTGACATTAGTACCTGGTATTTCACAGGAAATGCCGCGTGAAATCACAGCAATTTTCTGCATACTGGAATGAAGTTGGCTTACAATCCCTGGGGTTCCCTCAGGCCGCCACCTCAAAATGGTGTCAACGTCCCAATTATAAACTTAAACTGATTCGTCTTCCATGAAAAATCCCTTCAGCTATTTTAAGACAAGGCCTCGCTCAATGCATTTTAGGGTAAATTGTAATATCCTGTCCCCAGAGGTCAAAGGAGTGCTCAATGGAAAAAATAAGAAAAGAAGTTTGGCAAAGCTGCCAGTGTACTGAACTGTTTGAGCAAGATTTTGTAGATATACTTCAAATTAAAAAAAAGGGCATTTCATATTTTGTGAGCTGAGTACCCAAATTAAGGTCACCTGTTTTTATTCAAGTGTCCTTGAAACTGCACTTCAATACTAAAATCTGTGGGTTATGACCATAAAGTATTCACCTGTACATCTGTATACATGTATTCACTTCATCTATGGCAATACTTCCCCAAATAAAAAGTAAAAAAAGTCTCATGAGGATGTGACCTGGCACAAATTATATAAAGAGCTAACACACACTTCAAACATCATACCCAGTCAAAAGTGTTACAAAGCTATATAAAAAGATCATCATTAAAAAACTGCAACTCGTCCCTTCCCCCCCCCCCAACCCAGGCCCTCTTTCCCCACTTTCTAAATCCTCTTTATTAGTATTTAACTTTTGATATTAAACTTACTAACAGCCAAATGACAACAAGGACCAGAAGTCTCCTGCATGTATGAACCAACACATTATATAAACCCAGCACTTAAAATCATCCAAGTGAAGCAGAACCTGTTTGATTATTTTGCTTAAGTAACTGGCTCACAAATACACACAAACTTACATGCTGAAGACACAAATGACATTGTATGTGCAAGGTCTTCACGGACCAGGGGTCATCGCAATCAATATATGAGCCCCTTAGACATGCTATCTTCTCCTCTTTTTTTTTTTTTTTTTGGTTTAATTTTGTCAGTAGTCTTTCCTTTGTACGCAACTTACATGTACTATAACGAATTGAATGAGTGCTTTCAAAAGCAAAGATATGAGAATTTCCTTAAGAGCCTAGACCTCATTCACCTCCATGGTCCACATAAATAGATGGCACGCTACATGTGCGTCCACGATGGCACGCATCCAGCCATCCATTGATGTCCGTCGTCATGTATGGCCAGGAAGCATGACAATTAGCATGAGTGCCCACACAGTTTCCGATTTAGTGACTCGAATCAAGTGTATGCACAATAAACATGATAAAATTTTTGGCGAGTTTCAGTTGTCATTAAAATCTGAGTTGAATCTCAAATTCTGGACTTACTGGTTGACTGAAGGGTGCTGGCTTTCGGTGGGGGGGTCCACACTGAGGAGGCTGTGCAATTCAACTGTGTCGTGTTTTCGCTTTGCACATAGCCCTTGTGAAATTATACATTTTTTAATTGATGGGATCTGTAGATTACAAGTGTACAAGAATTTTCTATCACTTTAACATTTTGTGACCAAATTTCAACTTGATCCCGAGAAAACTGTTAAAATTGATTTCCCCATGGAAAAGGGTCACTAGATGGCAAGAATGTACCCTAGTCTGATGGTCATCTTCCACATACCTAACAACACAGACACATTTATGACAGCTATTGATATATGCAAACAAAGTCCTCCTGTCATTGACCTCTACGACCAAGGCAAGCTACAGAAAGGTGAAACATTTTTCCTTCAAAATCCCACTGAATGGTTAGTTAAAACTTCTCACCACATGCACTGCTTGGGCACACTGTCAAAGCAAACCTCTGCTAAACAACTCAATGAGGTGCACAGGTGATACGTGTACTTCCGTTACCTCTTTTAATTTTCCATTTATCAACACATTTTCTCCTCACCAAGTCCAAAGTCCATCATGAATGTGAACAAGCCAAAAAAAAAGAAGTGGTTGCCTCCATATCCGTCAAGTCTCCTCTATCTGGTGGAGGGCTCACACTTTTTTACCTTACTTTCCAGTCTTTTCATCAAAATTTTGCCCGATTTGGACAATCTTGCTCATGAAAATTTATTCATATTTTTTTCCTTTGTCAAATAATATAAAATCTCTCCCATGGAAGTAAAAAAAAAAAATTCTCCCTGTCACTTGTCAAACGACACTGAGAGGCATGACTGCAGTTTCTTCAAATACAAGGTTGACCAACAAACCAAAAATCAACGAACCTTCACAGTAGCCACCACGAATCGTGCCTGGTTCTCTGGTACCTGTGCGATGTACAGCTTAGTTGGGAAAACTGGTAACATATCCTCTTTATCTTCCACGATGATCTTTACCATGGCAATGGTGCTTCGACTGTCTGGGGCAGCATCTGAAGCTATCACCATCAAGTTGAAAGTTTTCATCGTTTCATAATCCAGGGCTTTGGTGGTCCTGATTTGTCCATTGTTGCGTCCAATTGAGAAGTAGCTGGAATAATTATGTAAAAACATGGTTGCTTCTAGTTCAGCTTCATGTCAAACCTACATCATGGAGAATGACCTCAGAGGCCCATTTGCCTGCATGGCAGACATATAGCAATGGTAAATTCAGTGAGCTAGCATGTCGATTATGTTACTTATATGGTCAGGGAGCTCTAGTAACAACTCTAGTACAAGACGTTTCTGAATTGATTATTTTACAAAAACAATGTCCTGCCAATGGTATAACTTTTCAGTTTGAAAACAAAAACCTGTAAAAGCACGGGCAAATGCAGCTACCCTACTCCCCCTTGAATCAAGTCTGACTGACTGAGTCAACAGCTTTCCTTGGCAGGGGTTGGACAAATTGTGCCCAATCCAGTCCACAGAAAAATGTTAACCTGGCGCATGTTATCTTGATAGGTCTTGCTCACAATTTCCGTTCATACTGCTGAAATAAGTCACAAACACTGAAGCAATAAATATATGAACATCAAACATATTTGGTTGGTTTATGGGAGAAAAGCTGAACTACGTACACTACAGGGGTTTTCCAAGGCTGAGAGTGTGGGGGAGCTTTCCTGGGCCAGGGACAGTATGGTTATACTAAAAGTAACTATGCACATAACTTCAAGCCTGTTTTGATTCGCAGAATTCGTGTATGCAAAATGAACAAAACCAACCATAAAGGCGTTCAGTTTTTGCAGATACTTTGACATCACCCAAAAAATTAAAATATTTTTGACTTACCCATTATCCTTAGGTACAGAGTACACAATTTGTTTGTTGACACCTTCATCTTGATCATCAGCCTGCAGTGACAAGCAAAACAAAGACTTCTTTACTATAAATCTATATCATTTTTTTTCAATAACTGCCCATCACTGAAAAAAGGGGGGTTGCATGAATGGTAGTATAGACCATGACCAACTGTAACTTGTCATAGATCACCTCCACATAAATTATTTCAATTTTGTTATTGGGCTGGTCAAAAGAACTGGATAAAAACTTGATGCCTTTGACTCCAAATCACTCCAACAGAGAGGGGAGGCATTGACCCCAAATCATTACAATTAGAGACGGAAGGCATCTATTTCACTGATGCTTACACATGAATACTAAACAACTTACAGACACAACAGATAGTGTTCTGAGCTTGACCCAAATTATTGTCTTACCTGAACTGTGCCAACAAAGAAGTTGACTTCATTCTCGGGAACGCGGAAGGAGATGGGACTGGGAGATCGGAAGACTGGATTGTTGTCGTTGATATCCATTACATTGATGGTGAGAGTAGTTTGCGCATTCTGAAAAGATAAAAAATGTGCTTTAGCCATGTTTCTGTATCCACAAATGGCTTATCTTGCCTACGGACTTCTCATGTGTTGCTCATTGACCACAACAAAGTGGAAGTAAACTCTGAAGATCTGGGTTTACAATGTAATTTTGAATGTCATGGATACAGAGTGTCCCTATGCCACATCCTCGACCTTTCTTTTCGACATCAAAATTTCTGAATCAAAAACAATAACACTGTACAACATGTCAACAAAAAGGAAACAAGGTTTACATAAATTATGTACCGTATACCTGAATGCCAGTTCAAGTTTTCGATCAGATGTTGACACGTCTGCACTATATTACTAACACTGGCACTGCTGCATATAAAACAATGCACACACAATATGCTTTACCTTGCCCGACTGGCTGTCCCGTGCCCGGATGACCAACTGGTACGACCTGGTCTTCTCTCGATCCAGCAATTTGGCATTACGCACTTCACCACTGTAAAGGGCATTAGTAAGTTTCAGAGCAGAGAAAAACTCGGATGACTGTATTCACTGTGTCTGTGAATGAATTCAACATGCAAACTTTATTTGAAAATTTAATGGTTGCCTGGGCAATTTTATTTCTACCCAAATATGACCTGTTTGGCTTATACTGAAGCTACCAGGCAAACCTTGAGAGTCCACTTTGTCTATCCCTGATCTGTACCACCATTAATTGTACCCTTTTATTTAAAAAGAACATAAAAATGAATAAATAAACAAACAAACAAATTGCCAAAATGCATGATAAATTCAGCATTGTGCAGGCATAAACTTCAAGAACTTATGTCTAGTAGCATCTAAGAATCAGTTACCGACCTGCTTTTTTAAGTGTTTGTGAGTTAGGATGGGTGTTGAATCAGGTCCCACTTGTTTCCACATTGTTTGTGCATTAGGCTGTGTATTCAGTCAGGCACCAAACTGCTTTCAAAATGTCTGTGTATTTGGATGTGTATTGTATCAGGTACATTGTACCAAACTGCATTAAAAATGTTTGTGTATTAGGATGTGTGCTTCATCAGGTATCCACTTGGTTTGAGAACACTCGAATAGTGTTGTTTTAGGGAATACACTGAACAAATACTCACCTGTTTCTCTCGATGGTAAAGTCATTATTTGTGTTGCCCGACACAATGGAGTAGACAAGACTATCTTTTTCTGGATCCGTGGCCTGAAAAATGTTATATATACGTATACAGTACATCATAAAATGAAACGTAATGTAAACCTGTATGAGAGAGAAAGAAAGACATTTACCAGGAACATACAAATATTTGAAAGTTATCAATAATATAATGCTCTTACCTTTTGGTCATGTTTGTACAATTTTAGTTTTAAATGAACAACCCCCTCCCCACAAGTCAAACCTACAAGTCACACATTCAGATAAGACTTCTTTTTTTGTTGAGCCTTATCTTTGTAGAAAACTTATTTTACAAGCCCTGTCTTCACCCAAAATATATTTCAGCCCTATCTTCATGTAAAATTAGCTTTTTTAGATAAAGTCACTATGCCCTATCTTCACATAAATCTAGCTTAACTTAAGCCCAATTTTCATGTGAAACTGACTCATTTTTTTTTTCTTTTTTTTAGATAAAGCTCTTTTCAGCCATACATGTATCTACATATACACCTGTTTACTTCACAAAACTAAACTTTGTCCTCACTGACAAAACAAAATTGACTAACGTTAGTCCTCGAAAAGTCATGTGGAAAATACTGAAGATGAAATCTCACCTCTACAGTGAAGACTGCCGTGTTTCGAGGGATGCCCTCACTGACCGACACAATGGACTGCTGGGCAGGGATCTGAGGACCCAAGTTTTCCTGTCTCTCGACTTTCACCTTCACCTGCGTCATACTCTTCCTATAAATCAATCACCATAGGCAACATTAATTTACAATAAAGGCGCTGGAAACAATTTCTTTCCTTTTGCAACGAATGCTGAAAATGCATCTTTGAATCAACTTACAACAGGGGACGAGTGGGTCACAGTACATATCTGTTAATATTCCTATGGGTGTCACCAGTCTCCAACAGATATCATTATCAGTTTCTGCATTCTATAGTTTTTTGGTATTTTTTTTTAAACTTTTTTTCCTTTATAACTCATCTATATTTTTGGACAGGGAGTGACATAAGTATGTTTAGTCATACATATGACATACCTGTTGGTAATTTAAAGAGGATGATACACACAAAATATATACATAATGAAGACATACACTTTTTTGCAACATAAATCAGATTTGACAGTGTTCAAACGGTACATGGGCTTACAAATTTAGGTTTGTTAAGGTTTTCTTTATATCAAATACATGTATTGTATGCGTTCACATGTAGATAATTAATTCCCTCTTCTGACACCAGGGAGAATTTTGGTTTTCCTAATGAAAATTTTGGTTAACATCGAAGGGTTGTCACAAAATTCAACTTTTTGTTCACAAAGGATGATTTTTGTCCGAAGCAATATGCCTACTAACTCATGAATTTTCAAAATGAAAACATAAGAATATTAATACACTCCTTGTATGACACTGGTAGATGAAACCTTGGCTTTTGAAGCCATAAATTTAAAAGAGAAGGCGTTCTAGTTATAAAGTACTCTTAGCACTACAAAAACCTAGAATTTCAACCTTAGCAACCAAGAATTCAAAGCTATAAATAGAAATTTAACCCAATAGTTGCCCCAAACAGTTAAAAAAGAAAAACGCCACACACACACACACACACAGATAATTGGGGCAACTGGCCAAAATCTTTGTCAACCCCCAGACACATGCTGAACAATCCCTAACAGAGAAAAAGTTCTGCTAGAAAGGCATACCTCCGGGTGTGTTTTGGCTCGGCCTGGTCTTCCGCCTCCACCATCACATAATAGACTTGGTTGCGATCCACCTGAGTGGTGACAAAGATCTGTCCCGTGTTAGCGTCAATCACAAACCTACCCAGACCAGATCCTTCGGAGGAATGGATTTTGTACTTTATCTTGCTGTTGTCTCCACTGTCAGCATCTTGTGCAGTCACCTGGGCAGAAGAATAGGAACCAGTGAACAAATACATGTACTGTCAAAACTTTGTTCTTCATATCCTTGTTCCTTTCAATGTTTAATTGATGGCAATGATGTTAATCTACTGCATTTGACTGACATTTTTCATGTTGAACAAGGGTATTAAACTCTCAGATTTCATTCACTTCCATGATGGAAGACATCTGTGTCCACTTCCTCCCCTCATTTGATCACAAGATATGCATATTTTTACATGTGCACTGCGTATCTACATGGTCAGTCAGGCTTTTTTCCTACTATGGGACTTAAATATTAATTTCATGCCAAAATTCCTGATCCTGTCAACAGGCCACAGTGATAATCAGCCACTGTGATATTAGTGCACTGTAGGGAAACCAAGGGCATTCCTAATGTTTGTGGAAATTAAGAATACTTATTCCAAACATACGACGACTCCTTTCTGTATCAAGCTCAGTATGTGTCTAGAGAACCTGATTGTGTTTTTTGACAGTTCATTTCATCCAAGTTACTAGTTTGGCAAGAGCAACGTATTTTAACGTGTTTGATGCAAGAATCTCCCCATACGTATATTCAAGTACTTGCTTATCAGCTGATATTGGTCCAGAACAGCACTGCCGCTAACATGAATGCCTGTCTGGGTGTGCCTAATACTGGATATTACACAATTCACGTGAATCAACGCCTAACTTACTCAGACGTCATGAACTTGCCTGCGGTGTATTCATGTCTTCAAAATGAAGGATTAACAACATAATGTCCAAGCCTTGTCGATTTCACAGCACGAGCGATAATTATTTATGTTCATACTGTATACCTTTCTGCAGTTACATGCAAAATGAATGTGTTTGATGCTTCCAAGACAATCAAATTCTTTACAGCTTTTTTATCATTTGTGAAGAATTTGCTGACTTGTTCGTAAATGTACATAAAAAGATCCTCTTTAGTATAATTTGGTTACCTTGACAACAGCCCTGCGTCCTGTGCCCTCCTTGATGTTAACACTGTACCCAGCTGCTGGGAAGATGGGGTCGTTGTCATTGACATCGGTGATCACCACAGTCAAATCAACCATACTCGATCTCGGGCTCTGTACATCCTTTTCAACCACATATGCCTGGAAAGAGTGCAAACGAAGAATCACAATTTGTACTCAGAACCGTATTACTCCTTTAAAGCACTCCGGTGACCATATTCACAAAGAATTTGATCTGATCCTAACTTTAATCCCAAAATTAAAATCAATGTGGTTTGGGCTCTAAATTACTCAATCCTTGGTTCAATGTTTGATTAAAACTTAAAGGATTAGCCAATACATGCTCTTGGCTACAGTATGAACTTCAGGATTTACAGGTTCATTTTATTAAATCAAACTTAGTTTGATCCAGTATTTAATCTTTTGACCCAGGATTAAAATCTGGATTGAATCAACATTGATTTAAAAAAATGGAAACTTAAATTCCAAAGTTCTTATTACAGTGGAGAACATATATTAATTAATCCTGCAAGTTTAGATCAAACATTAAGCCAACTATTCCGTAGTTCAAGGCCCAAAGGCACACTGACTTCCATTTTAGGATCAAATTCAGGATCAGATTAAACTCTTCGTGAATACGGCCCCAGGAGCTTAGGAAATGTTCAGAGTTTGCCACTTAAGTTCAGGTCTGTTTGTAATAATACTGCACTATTTCTGCATAATAAATGTTACAAATTCATGATGTTCACATTATTTTAGCATTTTCCGAATCAAAAAGGGAGGATGACTTCTGGGGGTAAGGGCACCAAAAAGGGAATATTTGGTACAGCTGTAGGCCAGAAATTTTCAAAGGAAATCCAAGGACTCACTGGCAGGAAAAAAAGCATGTTACTACATGCTTTGGACCTGTAACTTGAAAAGGTATACCGTGATCTATTATTTTAAATTTTAAATTTGGAGCAAACAAACATGATTTATGCTCCCCTTGACAATGCAAATCATGCTGTTTACCTTTATTCCATTACTACAACAAAGGTTTACTGGTACAGTAGTCCCTGTCTTGACAGACCACCCCCAGGGGAGGTCAAAAAGTGGCCTCTCAAACAGGTGGTTTTTCATTAGAGGTATAATAACATGGAAAAGATAGCACAGTGTTCTGAGAGAGCGGTGTTAAAAAGATATGCAGTCTTTCATTTGAGGGGTCCTTCAAAACAGGTACCACTGGTATATGCTGAACACTTTTGCCTGAAAATGACAACCAAGTTTTCCATTGGTAAAATGCATGCATTCTATTGTAACAACAAACGCACCAAATATACACATTGTTGTATCAATAACTTCAAAGGAAAATTTTAACTGTAACAATCAACCTTGTTATAGATCTGTATGTAAATAAAACTATGACTCTGAGCTACAAACTAAATTTATTTTTTTTAAACTAAATTTTGTCCGAGGATCCAGCTGTATAATTATAGGGTTGTCCCTGGATTTTTCATGCCTTCCTACTGCAGCATGTACAAGTGCTATCAGTTGAGCAGGAAAGCTTCTTGTAATTTTAACTCATATTTGATTACTGAAGTCAAAAGCTTGCACAAGTGCTTACACTATGAATTAATTTTCAAGAATAATGCATGCAACAGACTGTCTTAAAACCAGCATCATTCAATGGCAATTAGGCATCACGTGACCACGGGATCTCTGTTTAGTGGTGATTCACGTATCACATACTGCTGACAACCACATGCTTCCATGCTGCACATCTTTGTCCTACACTGTACATCCATGACCATGTCTCCTGCCTTCCCCATGCGTAGAAAGCTGCATGAGTAAGTACAGACCATCCTGTCCCAGTGCACATGCACCTTCCAGTTACACCAGGACCAGCCCACCAGACCGGTATGCTGTTCCTGGAAGGTGCAGTATAACCCAGTGTGGTACCACCAGGCACTGCACACTGCTGTCTGCTCAAGTCCTATGGGGCTGGTACATGTGTACACCCTGTTTACACAGGGCTCTTCTCTAGGCCCCGGTCCCTTGTGTAGTGAGCCGCCCAACATGTCAAACATGCTGCTTGCCACAGCACTGGGAGCCAAGCAGACTGACTGGTGTAACAGGGTCACCGGGTTACTCCCCAGGTGAAGGGTGGGCAACTCCAGTGTGGCTTAGTCACATGTTGTCAGTGTGGTGTAAACAAAGCCACGTGCTTTTGTTTTGCTGATTTGTTGTCATGATCTGCACGATTCCTGCGTGCAGTTGTACTTCCAATGCAGGCTGCTTGATCACGATGCTCAGTAATTTATATACAGGACAATCTTATCATTATCAAGTTATGGTACATGTACATATTTCTAAAATAAACCATTTTATCATCAGATTATTTTCACAGTGCTGATTAGAACATCCAATAATTGTTACAAACAGAAAATCGAGTATTTTGATTTTTTTTTTTTTCATTTTGGGCAGTGATCTCTTTTTTAATACCATAATGCATGTGTTATAAATTGCGACAACTTTATGGGCAGCCACTTAAAATTTTTACCCGTTTTATTTGTAGCAATGAGCATGATAAAGCAAGACAAAGCAATAACCCTCAGAACTGACAGCCTCGTCTCGAACGTCTTGAAGTGGGCTGATCCGCGCATTTGTGTACATAAACTATGCGCAGACAGCCCTTGCATGCATGTAGACCCATGCTCAAAGCCTACCCATATGCAATAATCCCAGGTAAAATAACAGTGCAAAAGTCTCCACATACCCAAGGGCTATGTAAGCACGAATGACTATGGTACAAGAAAATGATGTTTAGACTGATTTACACCTTCTCCATTGGACTCCCCATAGCAGAAATCCAAAAATTAACTGTCCAGAATTTTTTCCCTTTTCTCACCAGCAACTCATGCATACATAATTTTAGCACAAAGATTCATTCGATAAAACACTAAAAATTGGACAGTATTAAAAATTAATTTTATGATGAAGTAACACCCTGCATGGGTTTTTGTCTTTTTTGCTTTTTTTTTTTTCAGTAGACATCACACTTTTTTGCATTTCAGGCCATTAACTGAATTTTTGTTTCATTTTTTTGTGGGGGGGGGGGGATATATAGCTTCCTATTGAACCAATGTCCAAACACCATTTCGTTGTGTTTTCATTTCATGGTTTTGTGCCATCAGTAAAGTGAGCAAAAGTTAAGAGAATTTACAATACTTGACAAAAACAAAAATTTCAAGCACTGACATCACTGAGAAAGGTTTTACTGACCCTAAAAGTGGCCTTTTTGGTCCGTTCATAATCAAGGCTGTCTGTGTTGGTGCGGATAAATCCATCTTGGTCAATAGTAAACAGGCCACTTCCTTCCACTCTGTACTGGAAACTGGGCGTTCGGTCATGAACAGTCTGAAACAGAAACCATGGAACACAAAATTAACAAAACTTTCACTGGTTATTTGTTTTACTGCACAAAAGTATCTTAGAAACTTTTCAAATTTTTTTTTTTTTTAAATTTTTATACTTACCTTGACCTTCTATTAATTTTTCCAGCCATAGGTCATGAATTATGTAAGCTTACATCAAATAATTAAACCTTTGCTTGGAAATGTAGACTACTATTAAGCCCTCGTGGAATCGCATGTAGGTGTTGGGGCATAAGATTTCACAAATATTTCCATTAGGGCTCATTCCAATCATTTCATTCACGGTCTGTGGACTTCTTTACAATTTTTGTACCCTGTTTTAACCCTTTCCCGCTTGAACCAGACAAAAACAGCTGGTGGTCAAATGTCACCTGCTTCAACTTTTGAAGTCCTTTTATGAGTGACAAAAGACAATTTCAATGAGACTCGTCAAGACAGCCTGCCTGAGGTCAACAGCTTTCCTTGGCATGGGTTACGCATCAAGAAAAGCTGTTGACCCAGTCTTAAGCCCAGTCTCAATTCAAGGGGGAAAGGGTTCACTTGGTAGGTCACAGTGAAACATAATGCGGCTCCTGAATTATTCTTGACCTGATTTCCTTTACAATTCAATAAACGTGACGCAGTAGTCTGCAGTTAAATAATGATAAAGAAATAGCGTGGGGTTTATGCCCACTGGATATTTTCTCTGAAAGCAAGGCTTTCAAAAGCATACTTTAAGTAGTTGGCTCCATAATGTGAAAATGGATGAATTCTGAATTGACAGATAGCCGATGATCATTAAAATATACAGGGCAAAATAATCTGAGGTGTAAAATATGTTTAGAAACAAACTGGACTAAAAGAATTTCCTTTCGTAAAGAGAAAGTCCTTCTTAAACATGCAAATCTGAACAATGTAAACTTGTGAATATATGTTAAAAATCTCCACGATAAAGCTTTTAGACATTGCTCCCAGCCGAAAGAATGTGCTAAGGGCACAAAGATATCATCAACAGCACTAGGTGGACTGACGCTAAAAAGGGTGACACTTTCTCAAAAGAACACCAGATCAATGCTAAAAATAAACCCCCCATTTCGCTACAACCTGACCCTGAAACAGAAAGTCCTGCTACTGGTGAGAAGAATTTGACAAAACGCAAGTGCTTTAAATATTTTTCCTTTATGCGTGGATCAAATTTGGGCAAAATTCTACAGGTTTTGTATATGGGTCTTCAGTCTGAACAGCAGTTCCTTGACTCTCTCGTCAACTTTATATGAAATCCTGTACAAAATTCCCGCTACAATGAGCAGGCGAATGTCGCCCTCTGGTACTGACATCTGTGTTTTAGTCTGATGAGACAATTACAGATCATGTTGGCAAGATCATATTGTCATAGTCTATTTTCTACTAATTGTAACCGGGATAAATTTTCATGGACCAAGGCACAGGCATTATGCCAGAAACTTCATGTGTGTGTATACATATTAATTCCTATACTGGCCTTCTGGAAGATGGTATGGTGAAAAAAAAAAAATTACAATGGACAAAAGCTAATACTTTTATAGGTTTCAACTACACATCGCTTACTCTTGATACAATCTAATTACTATCTCTTATCAAGCCTGTATCAGATATTGATGTAACTTTTGTATGTGACCAAATTTTTCAATCAAGCGCATATTATTGTCTGTCCAAAATTAGAAATGAAATATCCCATCATCTCAAAGTAAATTGTTGACAGAAGAGAATGTTTTCTAAAGCAGTCAACCTTTCCAAGGTATTGAATTCAACCTTTCTCTCGCCCACATCTTCTGGACTTACACCTGGCTATTGAAGAAAATAAACATTTTTGCGTCTAGGTATTATGTAACTGTCTGGAATGTAACAAATCCTGATACTGTATGCCAAAACTAAAAGTGCCATTATCAGTTCACATTCGTGCTAAGTGGACCAGCCATTCTTTGCACAAAAATGGAACCCCAAAGACTGACCAGGTCAGAAAAACACAAACCAACTTTTTTTTATCAGTGATATAGGGGGCCTGACCCCACCCTTTTAGTTGCAAAATTAGTTCACTTCACCACCACAGTGGACCTGTCTGGCCTTTGACAACAGATGTAGGAGTCATGTTGCAAACACCATACTTTCAAACAGCATGCATCCATATACCAAAGAAAATTGCAGTGGAGAAAATACCTTACCAAATACACACAAGGATTTTATAACTGGTTTAATTAAATGACATGCACATAGCAAATTGGCAACATATTCAATGCCTTCCTTTTCTTTCCAAATCGGAGATCCTTGGGAATAAACAAGACATAAATATTTGACTGAAATGAAAAAAAAATAATAATAATCCATTCCAAAAGTATTCATTGCAACAATATTGCTTGAAGTCACCACTGTAACCACTAAATCCAAATTTAAAAGCCAATATGTAAATATGCAAAATCTACAGTGAATACAAAGGGTGTTCGAAGAATGTGCCATTTTCTCCATGGCCCAAATGTGCCACTTTTTTTTTTTTTTTAAATTACCAAATTGTGCTAATATAAGGTACACATACTAGCGATTGGATCTACAGAATAAAAGCACTAAGAGAAAGTAGTTTCAGCTGTATGTTTGTTTAACCAATTGTGTGCATTACTCACAAAATCTACGGTGTTCCTCCAAAACTATAAAAGCCAGCTGAGTCAGGAATACACATACAGTGTACTAGCAAGGTTTGTGATAAGATATTTGCAGAAGTTCATATTGATCGATATTTTGCGACAGTTTTCAGGTAATTGGCTATAATATCAAGATATTACTGCACAGTGTTGACAAGACTCTTCAGAATACAGCCACAAAAGCTTCGATTTTCAATCATGTTGTTAAATGTTCTCTTTAATAGATTTTCTTGCAAAAGTCAGATTTTGAGGTGATCAAAAATATCAAGCCCAATAAAATGAAGCTGTAATCTTTCGTCTTGGTACACAAAAAAAAATAGTCTGCTCTTTCAGAGACATTTTTTGCAATGAGTAGCCTACTAGAAGGTCAAGAGAGGCTCGATCAACAAGAAAGTTTTGATCCAAACCGAAATTCCTTTCAGATATTCATTAAAGCTCCACTTGAACATGTAATAAAAGATTCACTGGACTTGCTTCGACAAGATCTGGGAAAAGCAGTAAGACATAATTTTGGAATGTGATTGCCAAACGGTTAGGGCTCGGTGATGCAGGTCAGTTTCACACTGGTGTCCAGTCAAAGTGAGGTGTGGGATTTACTGTCATGGTGAAATCTGGTGCTCTGGTGCAGATGAGGTTCATGTGCTGTACTGTCAAAGCATACCACAGAACTCAGGATTGGTCAACCATGCCAAAAACAAAACCAACTCTGATTGGCCAACAGAATGTGCCAGTAAAATGAAGGGATAATGGACTTGTGAATGGTTACTGATAGTGGCAGTCATCAGTCTTGCAGTGGAAATCATAAACTGCCTTTTTATTTTCTGGCTGTGTAACAATTTAGGCAATAAAGAAATAAATCATTGTACACGAGCATTGGAAGAAAGTCACTGACTTATTGACCCAATGATTTGATTGCTTTATTGACTTTACCAGCCTCCAGATATGAAAGAAAAGATAAATAAAAGCAGATACATCACAGTAAAGTGTACAAAGATTTACAAGCAATATCTAAACTGGCATCACTGAATAAGAATTGACATGATATTCCACCACTTGCAATTCATATACTAGGTTGATGATTTATATGCATGTCCATCCCAGACAATGCACTGCTCCATCATGCGACGCAGCGACACCTGCAGGTCTTAGACCAGTAACCTGCTCTTATTTCCCAATTTGCTGGACTACTTCTCATATTTCAAGCATACATTGGTAACATCCTCAGTATTGAAAAGGTCTTGTTGATATCTCTGCCAAATATTACAACCAAAATCATGAAAATAGATCAATCCATCTTACTACTTCAAATTTTTTGTACAGCAATGCTCTTCCAAAGGTGACTGTTAGCATTTTTTTCATAGCCTTTGATACGGAACAAAACAACTACAGCCGCTACACTTTTATTTTAACACTCAGCCAGCATCGGGCCCAGCTATTGTAACATGATGTAAAGATGTAGAACAGTTGAATGATATGCAAAGGTTACTGGTCCAAGACCTACATAGTATATATATATACCCAGATTCATGGAATGTTTTTGTTTTCCTGGCGAGAAATACCAATGAAACAGGTGAACCATCCCTGTTGGGTTTTAACATGCACTATGAAACATATACAGTACTATCATGTTGAAAAAACAAACCAGTAACATAGTAATTACCTGTGTATACTTAAATATATAAAACAATGGTGACAAACATGACGTTGTTCAGTCAAATAAATAAGATGTGCCACTGAGCACAAAAGTGGTCACGGTATGTGTCCTTGCAGCATAATCAACAATTCTTTGTTGATCCGGCAGAGGATTTTGACCATGTTGCTATTTTTTTTTTTTTTTTGTTGCTATTTATTCATGGCACATGTACATATATTGTTATTTTGTTTTGGTCAAGCAAATACTCAAGTAAATCACATAAGACAGCAGTTATATGGATTTTTGGTTGATATGACCAAAGGTTTTGAGCATGGTACCATTTCTTCAAGGTATCATCACTTTGCTTTGGTCAACGAAATACCTGTGTAAAAAAAAGTTTTGAAGTAATCTTCTTTCTTCCAACTACAACAATCAGGAGATGATTTTATTTAATAATTGCGATCTCCAAGAAATAAAACCTATTCATTTACATATGAAAAACCATCAAGGTATCCAGGTTATAAAAATTTACATTTTCTCATAATTTTATTTGAAAGACAGAAGCAAAACTTTTGTATTTGTTTCACGTTTTCCATAACCATCCCATGCCCTACACTACCTGCAAACAGAGTCTAAGAGTCACTGAGGCCAAGCCTGTCAAGCATATATACAAGAAGATAGTTTGGAGGTTTTGACATCACATGTACCATGTGTCTTCTGACTGAGATCAAGGCACAGGTACAAACATTTGTTACATGCATGAAATACAACAACAGGTCATCATGGTTTTGTCAGTGTGTCTCCTTTGAATTTATTGGGGGTCCCCATAATCAAGTTAATTTCTTATGGTAAAAAATGTCAGGATCTTCTTCCAAAGAAAGTATTATATTCACAGTATACATTTATTTATCAATATTTCCCCCCTTTGAACCAGCTTTAAGTGGTTCGTGGTTAAACGTTGCCTGCTTCAATCTTTTGATTAATATCAACAGTAATAAAAAAAAAAGAAATTATCTGAACGAGAATGGTAGATGAAACCTTAGTCATGTAAACATGTC
Source organism: Hermodice carunculata (assembly GCA_964020975.1). Classification (NCBI taxonomy): domain Eukaryota; kingdom Metazoa; phylum Annelida; class Polychaeta; order Eunicida; family Amphinomidae; genus Hermodice; species Hermodice carunculata. The sequence goes on from OZ026613.1 coordinate 10,776,229, forward strand.
CCAAGCCAATGGCTTTCTTTTGCATGGATTGAGCACTTAAGACCCAATCCATGCCAAGGAAATCTGTTGACAGTCATAATTCTATGGAGGAATGGGTTGACTCCAAAACAAGGTCGAATGTTATGACTTTTTAATTTAAGAATCCCTCTGCTATTAGAGGGTAAAATACCCAATTAGAGATAGAAAGCAAAACATTCAGCTTCTCTCTCTTTCTCGAGACAAAAATGACTGCTCTTAGTAACATTTGCAGAGATCACACTTTCACTGAACCATCATGAAACTATGATGACCATGCCATGATTGACAGAGAGAACACATTTGTGTTTGTGCATACACCTCCATCAGATGGTTTAAGATACATGTGATGTCATCATGATGTGGAAACTCAGAAGTATCTAAAAGGTGTGTAGGGGTTCAGCAAAAGCATGCACGGCCGCGACAGTCCTGCACCAAATATATTACCTTTTGGACATTGGAAGGAATTGCCTGATGGAAAAACAAAATAGCTGTGGCACTTAATTATCATTCACAATATACAATTCTAATCAAGCACGTATTTCAGTGCATTATAAATACTGAAAAAAAAAATGTACTGTTAGAGACAAAGCATGAACAACAATTCAACATCTTTTGGGACATCCTTTCAATGAACACATTTTCTATTATTTCCACAGAGTTGCATTCTGCAACAACAACTCACCAACAAAAACTATTCACCCGTCTTATTACGACAATGAAAAGGTTGAAACCTGTGCTGCTGAAACAGCAAATAAATAGGAAGATAAACTGTATTTTCAATATAACACAATTGACAAGATAAACATCTTGTTTTTTCCCTTTTTTTTTGTTGAAGACATATGATACAACTGTATCAGCTGTGGATGTATCGGTGAAACTCCTTTCACTGCCAGCATCAAGCTCCACTTGTGCTCGGTGTTTCAACTTTCTGACATCGCTTGCCAAACTCACAACTGTCCGTGGCCAAACTCTTAGCTTTACTGCAAATATTGATGCTCCTGCCTTATCAAATCAATCAGAAACTCTACCGGGACTTTAGAGAAAGAAAAAAAAAAACAACAACAAAATTTGAGCATCTTTACACGTTTAACATTATCTCCATATTTTGTGAGGAGCAAAAAAAAACCAAACTTATACTCAAAGAATCAACAAATTCCATTGTCCCTCATTGAGCATAAGAAACCAGGTGAGACAGCTAGGGCTTTGAAAGCATTATGACAGTATGAGCAAATGAAAAACTGTCAGAATTCTTTATAATTTTTTTTCTATTATTTACTCAGTCAGGCGGCAGGATAATATTGATCCACATAACAGTCCCATCTGATTATCTACGTCTGCCAAAGTTTATTGCATCCCAGTTTCTGCGTCGTCGTTTCAACTTTTTTGCATGAGGAAAAACGTAGTGCATGTATTTTGTGCCACGTATTTGTCCTTGTGTTCATAAGTTCTCACAAATATTTGTACTTCGTACTAAGAATATGAAGTTTCTCGCAGACAGTGACCAATCTACATGGCAACAAAGCCACCTGGTGCCTCAAAGTAAAGAGGAGATAAACGCCATGCAGATATCTCGGTCTCTTTATAAGTCACCATTACAGGTCTGGACTTGAAACAAATCCTATTGGCATGCCACACGGATGAATTCCTAAGGTTATGGGATGAACATTTCCAAATGATGGCATCCACAACATGTTCGGTAAATACTGGAAGAACATGTTCACCTGCTCTTTCTTTGCAACAGTTTTTTTCCGATTTACAAGTTAAAAGTACCAGCAAGTTTGCTCCTTTTTCTAAATATATATTTTCAACTAAGGAAAAACTGCATTTTTGAGTGAAGATTGTGCAGACTTATTTTATATTTATGGCCAATTTTCCCTCAAGTTCAGCTGAAATAAACTGGCATTAAACGTTGACATTTACCATAAAAAGTCGAGCTTTAATTCAAATACTGACAGTGCTGCTCTTGAGGCGGTTTCTCATGACTTTAATTCGTGCAGTGCAAAAATCATTGACCAGAATTTCACCTAACTTTGCATAGAATGACTTAATATTAAGTTTGAGATACAGTTATGACAATTGTGCTCAGTAACTACTACCACGATGCACAGTACAGAAAGAGCAAAAGTCAATGAGTCAAATGCATCGCAATAAAATGATGAGTGCCCACTGAACAAATAAAAAGTTGAAAATAAACATTTCACTGTATCATTGTTTTGAAACAATAAAACAAATCAAAATTTATTGCAGATTTTGATATAACTGACGCAGAAACCCAATAAAATTCTTGAACAGTTATCCACAGTAGACTCCTAACCTATCCCTTCACTCCAGCCTGTGCTTCTGAAGTATGCAAATTCAAATCGCAAACAAAAACCAAAATCGTTTGTGCTCACCATATCTGGGTCGGTGACGATGAGTCGCAGCGCTCTTTCTCCCTGGGCACCCATGACGAAACTGTTACGTTGTGAATTCTCCTTCACATAACCTGTGAACTGGCCAAGGGAGCTCTTGATTACTGGTGGATAACGATTGGTCGGTAGGACATTGATGGTCACCAATGCAGTCTCAAATCGCTTGTTGGCTGATCTCTCTGTTGCCTGGAAAATAAAATATAATTGCTGTTAAAAAAATAGATAAATAAAATACAGTTAAACCTTGTTCATGAAAAACTATCACTGCTATGACACGTTTGTTATTCACACTTTCCCACTCAAATTGCCCGAAAGCACCTGGATGTAGTATGTGGTCTGCTTCAAAGTGTTCACTTAAATTTCAGGTCAATAGAAAACATATTTGTTGAGAAGCTCGAAGGTGGGACATTAAAAAGTGAATGGTACTATGTCTAGTTACCTGCACAGTCATCCTCATGGTCCTGAATGAGTGTCTCTCCACTGGCTGTATCTGTGTAATCCTGCCGGAGTTTTCATCAATCTTAAAGAACTTTGTGATATTTGATGGCTCACCTGAAAGGAAAAAAGACACAATTAATTTTATCCATGTATTAGTATGTACGTGTAGGTGTTTTTTGTATCAAGTACTTTGAAAGATAAGCCATATCCAATACATGTACTATGGTGTTATTCCTACACTATCAAGGTTACTTTCAGTTTCTATACAAATGGAACTTCATTGTCTCCCAAGACATTAAGATTTCAACCAACAAAAGTGAAAAAAAGCAATAAATTGAATCATAAAAAAAATATCTTTAAAAACTAACAAACACTTTTCCTTCATTTTTTTTTTTTGTTATTGTTTTGTGTTTTGTTTTTGTAAACTAATTCACATAGATACAGAAAGCTTGTTCATTTCAAAGTGTGTATCAAGTTCAGACATTTAATGTTGCTGAGGTTGGAATCTGTAGCTAGTAAAACAACATTTTCCAATTGGACCAAGCAAGATGTGTACATTTATAAAGGCACGACAAATGGTGACATCCTGAACAGTGTGTCTAACTGCAAAATTGTGACCTGATCAGAGAAAACCAACAACAGTAGTGAATAGGAAGTTGCCTTGCCTGGTGAGCAGACCTTCACTGAGGCCTTTCACTCATTAGTGCCAGCACTCAAAAACAAATATGGCCCAAAGGCGGCTAAGCAGGTGAGGACTGGACCTCTCAGAATGAGGCTCTCAGCCAGAGACTAACATTACCAGGGGCCAATGAGCAGGCACCACCGCCTGCAGTGGAACTGTATATGGGGTGACTCAACAAGCTTTTGAACCAGTAGATGGCATCACAAAGTTGGGGGGTTTTTTGTGTGTGTGTATTTGGGTTTGGGTTTTTTTTTTTCTTTAAATCTAATCTTTTGCAGTGTTGACAGCTTTGTAACTTTAGCACAAGATTTATGTGTTTTTCAACTTGTTTACATTCTACGTGAAAAAATGTGAAAAAAAATGCCAATGTCTACCTATTTTTAAAAAGGTCTTATTTTGTTTCCAGAATCCACAAGAATATACCATTTATTAACAGTTTCAAAATTTCCTGACCTTGTGATGGGGGCACCCCCTCTCAACCCCTACCCCCACCCCCAACCCACCCCCACAGTCACTCTACTCCCTATGAAGTACAATGAAAAATCTCGGTATTTCTTCTTTCAATGTTGAACAACCCCCCTTTTATGAATATTTTTGTACATTATTTTGGCAGCAAGGATTTGTTTCTATCTGGTGGCTAGGTGGCTATTAGTTTAGAGATGTACATGTACATGACTATTTCAGTGATCAAGAATACAGGTGACACACATATCAGAAAGCAACTTCTACTGAATGTAATTTTATTAGTGATTGACAGTGGACTTACAGTATTTGCCACATGATGGTCAACTTTTTACCTGAGCAACTCTATTATATAACAAAGAAAAGTAACCCTGAAAAAAAAAAGAGTGTTAATTTACGTATTTTTTCACACTTTTATTTTGGTGTGAGTCTACACATGGCATATCTTAATTTGATGAAACTACAAAAATGGAGTGTAGAATGCGTGGGACCTTAACACAAACAATATTAACTGTGTCAACAAAAATAAAAAACCTGGCAAGAATGCAACATCAAGTGAAAAAGTGTCCAGTAGGACGGCGTGTGGATTGTAAAATGAAATATGTTTGTGTGATCCATGAGAAGCATAAATCATGTGCATATTTTTTGACACTTGGCAGTCACTTGTGGTATTTCAGTGGATTTCATTGCGAATTACAAAAATAAAATAAAAGAATATAATAAAACGGAATTGTACTTTTAACACCCAGTTGAATGGGTTACCTCCTCATAAAGAGATGGTGGCAGAAAGCATATGTAAAAAAAAAAAAAAAGCTGTACTGACGAGAACAAAAAAAATACATCATAGGTCCCAAATAGAAACTTCTAAAAACAAGTGGACCACATTCAATAAGCACTTTTAAACAAGGACTGAGACAGTCATGTGATGCAATAAAGGTAGAAGTACTTCATCTGTTCTTACTGGGAAGCAAGAACTCTCACCTGTAGCCGAGAACACTAGGCGTGCTTAGTGTGAAGGACCAAAGATGGGAATAAAACAGTTTATGTACACGTAAAAAGGTACAACTCATGTGTAACCCCAAGCTGACAGTTATATAACCAGTGCTGATTAAAAAAAAAAAAAAAGACTTTCCAAATCTAAACTTCTGCAACAAGTCTTTGATTGCCATATTCTCTCTCTCTCTCTCTCTCTCTCTCTCTCTCTCTCTCTCTCTCTCTCTCTCTCTCTCTCTCTCTCTCTCTCTCTCTCTCTCTCTCTCTCTCTCTCTCTCTCTCTCTCTCTCTCTCTCTCTCTCTCTCTCTCTCTCTCTCTCTCTCTCTCTCTCTCTCTCTCTCTCTCTCTCTCTCTCTCTCTCTCTCTCTCTCTCTCTCTCTCTCTCTCTCTCTGGCCTCTTGGAACATGCTAGACAATTGAATCCTGCAAATTCAGCAGCTTGGCATTTTATAATACAACTCTGTTCAATACCATTCATCAAAGAAAAAATGTAAAAGTTCAGAATGCAGCAGGTATTAATTTGGAGGAATATGGTTGTTAAATACCACATGTGATTCACGGTGGTCATAGAGCATTAATGGCTCATTTGGCTGCAAGTTATGTTGGTTTTTCATGTTTGACCAGCCTGTAAAGCAGACCTTATACACACTAAGTAAACAGGTTTACCAAATGTAGAATTTTTTTCAATGGAATTTTTCTTGTTGTTTGGCTTCATTCCCATTTGACACCAAGGAATACAGGAAGAGAGAGAGAGCAAAATGTATAGCTTAAATTAACAGAATTTCTAATCAACATTTGCCTAGTCTTCTTATTAAATTATCTGTATCCTTTTTTTTTTTCTTCTTAATGCATACAACCATTGAAATATAAATGTAAATATGTGAACAGTATACTTGTCCCAACAATAGGGTCCAGAGAAGGTACACCATCACCTTTAGAATATTGATGAATAAAAACAAGATAACTGTTGCCAAAACAGACATACCATCTACAATGCTGTATGCTATGGGGTAATTAAGCGTATCCTGATCTTCTGCTCTGATTGGCTCAGGTCTGATGTTCAGTGTCCCAGACTGCAAAAGAAAGCAACACTCAGTTAAATGTCAACTGATCAGTTTGTACTGCACAAAATACACTTCAAATAACCTTACATTCAAACCTTGTTAGGTTTCAGGTTTGGACTTGCCTTGTTCTAAAGAATATAAGGACGTGCATTCAGTATTTCTACATCAATTTTTAAACTGTTTTGCATGAAAGAATTTCAGATCATTTAAAATTGGCAATGCAGTGATGACCATGCAATCCTATTAATATAACCAGCTTACATTATTCCCACTTTTGATCTGAAGAAAATCCATTTGTTTAATGCCCTGCTTCCATAAACAAGCATATTATATTTTCACGCTGAAAATTTTATTCATTAATCTTTACATTCACAGCTCTGTCCTATTTTTTGTCATACAGTATAATAGAATCTCCCAATTAGGACTACTAAAGAGGACAATGAAAACCAGGTCTTGATGGGGGATGGTCTTAATATAGTTAAATAAAGCACTAAACAGATCTGAACGAAACTGGTTGTTAAAGGGGAGCAATCTTCTTACAGAGAGGTCTTAATAGAGAGACTCTACTGTACATGTATTGTGTCATCAACATTTTCATACACCAGGCAACTTACCGTGACTCCACTTCTGATATCAGCTGTGTACTGTGGGTTTATACAAATGTCATTGACTTTGTTACAACCACTGTATTTGAATTCCGGCCCCAGATCATCCCCATCAGTGACGGTGACTCGAATGGTGGCATAAGCGGTCTTTTTAGGAAACTTTGTACTGTCATCCTACAAGACAGAGTGAGCATTACTGGAGTACATGTTCATTTTCATACACAACTTGCCATATGAAATATCATACCCAATTCGGGGGGGGGGGTCTATCTTAATGATAACCTGCAAAGCAAACATTAATGCAACCAACATACTACATGTACGTGTGTCATAGTTAATAATCCGAGGTGCAACTGATCTACTAGGAGACTTTACAGAGACTTAACATCATGTATTCAGTCTATTTAAGCATTAAATTTCATTAAGACCATCATAAAAAGGTATTTTATTACTTCCATTATATTCCAGAAAGTCAACAAACTTCCTACGATGTTCTCAAGCTGAACACTGATGATTTCATTGGTGAGCTAGTGTACTAGGTAAAAAGACCCCCAGAATTAACATTATCTTCATAAAAAGGTATTTTATTACTTCAATCATATTCCAGAAAGTCAACAAACTTCCTACGATGTTCTCAAGCTGAACACTGATGATTTCATTGGTGAGCTAGTGTACTAGGTAAAAAGATCCCCAGCATTAACATTATCTTAAAGTTTGCTTCTCAATAACATAATAGATTGTCTCCCAATCGATCCAAGAAATAGGTTTTGTTCTTACTGTTGCCGAAATGTTCAACAGGTAGACAGTGCGCCCAGCTTTCTGTAAGCTCTCATAGTCCAACTGTTCCTTGACGGTCACTATACCTTGTCGAGGCAGCACAATGCGAAACTTTTTATTCCCGTCGAACTGTGGATACAGACAATGAAAATAAAATAACATTAATCAGAATTTTGAATGGTAGGAAAATGCATTCTAGTCGCTGTATCACGGCTGCTGAAACTAACATGAGCACTGTATCCAAATACTGCAATTGTGCACAAAATGTAGATTACTCACAAAATATAATTTGTCGCCATTTAATCATCATGATATATATGCTTAATCATCAAGGGTACTGATAATGATAGCCCATCACAGATCACAAACAAAAAATAATCAATCCTACCCAACCCCCCAACCCCCCCCAAAAAATCAAACATAAAAAGCTCATTTTCTTTCTTATTTGAAGAGTTCAAAATACAAAACTTTTGAATCTGAAACTTTTCACTGTACACACATTACTTTGTTCCACATCAAAAAGACCAAAAGCAAAACAAACAAACAAACAACAATAAAAAAAAACTGGTATTACTTTAATAGCCCTAGATATACTAGATATATGTGCCCTTGCTATGAGAAAGATGATCCTTATTTATATCAAATAACTTTGTTGTTTTTTTTTACATGATATCAACATGAGGAAGGTAATACTCTAGATGTTACTCACAATATCTCCCTTGCCCGGTACAATATGAAAATCGACATCTTTGTTTCTCCCAGAATCTTTATCTGTTGTTGATAAACTTTGAAATATTGTGGTGCCAATTGGTGTGAGCTGCAAAGTAAAGCAGATTGCATAACTAATACTGCATGGAAAAGCATATGTGTTTACCTACCTTACATATGAATGTTAACTTATCTTCCCTGAGTGTAAAGAAAATTGGAATGCTTTAACTCAACTATACAGACCTAAAGAAAAAACAATAGTATACAAAATTTTATTTACATGTTCACAACATGTACTTATAGAGGGTTTATTGTGCAATAAAGAAGGTTGAACATACAACTAAAATGTACGAAAGCTTACAATGATGCTTGATTATATCCCCTGTATTTTTTTAAATCACTTAATATATACACATAAATACAATTACAATTACAATTACACCTGTTTAAGTTTTATTGCATGGTTATTATGCTCTTTAAATATATGGCAAGCAAAACTGTAAAGAACATGTACAACAACAAGCTTACCTCTGATACTGTGGCTTCATATGGTTTTCCAACAAATACTGGAGGGTTGTCATTTTTATCCAAAATATTTACGACAACTGGATATAAAATCTGAAACAGACAAATATATAACAATATCAGCTGCAGACATTTGGTAAAGGGATCTATAACAAAAGCCCCACCCCTTCCTTTTTTCTACAAGACCAAGTACATTATATCTCGAATCATAGTCTTGTTTTATGATCAGTTACCAGGCTGGGTAACAGTTCCATGTTGCCTGTTGGGAACCAGTTTTGCTAGATTAAGGGTGATGCACTGCCAGCGTAGACAGACTCGGTACATGTAGAGCTAATGTGCACTGAGGTGTCGGGTCCGAGCTCACCAGCGCCGCCTCAGAATTTTGCCACCGTAAATGAGTTCATCCAGGTAGGGCAAGGTGATGCACACATACAACAATCAACTCCTGTGCTTGCAATACTGGCACTCTGCATGCATTGGCAGGCTTCAGTTCATTTATTGAAGATGACTGATTATTTTTCTACACATTTACGGGTATTCTGGATTCCAGGCAAGAGAATAGGGACAGCCAGTCTTTGTGCACATTCGTAATTCTTCATACTAGTTGAGCTTAGGTACAATTAAATGTAATCATTCAAGGACATCTTTTATGCACTGTTTGCTCTAACCTTCTTCATTTTCAAAGTAAAAATGATGATAATTTGGAAACATACTGTGATCATAATTTTTATTTGCTCTTAGTTTGGAGAATGAGTCTATACCCTCCCCCCCCCCACCCTCCACCCCCATCCAACTCTCAACACATCACATGATGAGAAAACAAAACAGACCAAGATAATAAATATTGCTAACCCGTTCCTGGTCAGTATAAGACTGAGTCAATAGCTTTCCTTGGGGTGGGGTGGGCGAACTGCACGCAACCCACCCAAAGAAAAGCTATAGATCTGGGGCATGCCATCATGAATGGTACGTCTTCCATATAAATGTCAGCAAAAATATACATCTAAGTAATGGGAAATTTAGGTAAAAACTTTAAGGTACACGACAATTTACATCTAGGCTCTTTCGGGCAATTTGAGTGGGAAAGGCTTAATTTCTTCTCTTGTAAGTATGAAATCTAAGCTTGTACTGAACTTGGCACAAGGTGTGCCAGAATACTGAAACTGTCACACAAAGGTTTTCAATTTTCATCACCACTCCATGTAATTTGTTTTAATCAATATGGATATTTGTAATGTTCGATGAAAATAGATAGGCTGGGAAATACTGTAAATTGACTTAATTTTGTTGTATTTTTATCGTCACTTATTTCCCTCATGGTACAAAACTGAAAATAAGGACCATGGACACAGTCAAATTTAGTATTTTAACATGATTAAGTTTAACCCTTTGAGTGCCAGTCACGGCTTAAGCTGTGCTGATGAAGCTGGATTACTGTAATGGTTCCAGATTCATATTCCTCATTAAAAGATCTTTCATTCAAGTACCAGCATGCCTATGTTCCCAGTGAAAAATTTGGTCCAGGTCAACAGCTTTCCTTGGGGCACTTTCCGCGCAATGCGCGGAAAGTGCCCCAAGGAAAGCTGTTGACTCAGTCTCTAAATTGGCTCTGTAAGAGTTAATAGGAACTATATCCAAAGACAGTAAAATTAACATTTCACCTGAAAGCCTGAAATGTAAAATCTGGGAAAAGTCATATCCATGAATATCAGTACCTTTACAGTACACATTGCTGGCCCACACAAATGCAACCTATATGCATGTATTCCTGGTCATGTTTCCACCACAAACCCACGTATTTGCTGACGCAGCATACCTTCTTGCAAACTCTCATGTTTTTCTTTCCTGCTCTTACTAAATATCACAAAGTTTATTGAGAGGGAGGGGGGCTTAATTTGCAATTCCATGATCTCTGTATCATCATATAAGGGTTGACATGTCAATAAATGAAGCTTTGGGTGGAAAAAATGAAGAAGTTCTGAAAGAAATTTAGCCTTAGTATGAATACCCCCAATACCCACAAGGCACAGCATTTTAAAACTAAGATTGGTTGAAGGAGAAAATTACTTTCAATTCTGTGTGGATGTAATGCACACATGAAGGAATCTACCGTAAATTGCTTTTCTTTCTTTGGTTTAAATTTTCACAGTTTTTGTACTTTTGACATTTCACTGTAGTTTTAATTTCACTCATTTAGACATAATTCCTATTCAAACAGTGTTAACAGACTATTTCATTATGCTTTCATTTTCACAGTTTTGTGTCATCATTGAAATAAGTACAAGTAAAAACAACAAAATTAAAGCAGTTTATAGTTATTTACTTCATACCTGCCCAAGGTATCCCACTTCTATGTGACTTTTGGATTTTTGAATCAAAGTTTGACCATTTTGGACAATCTCCCTAACAAAAACTTGTTACTTTCTTCTTAATTCTTTTTTTAAACACAAAACCTGTAACATGCACATCAAAATCTTCCTCTATCCTATTAAAGGATGCTGACTGGTATGTTAAGTTACTGCAGTGTTCTTTTAAAACAAAATAAATAATAATATTGCCATCCAAATTTAACAATTTTTGAATGTATTTTGTCGTGTTGTGAAAAGAGCTGTGTCATGTATGGAAACACTGACTCAGAGCAATCTGCTCGAAGTTTCATGATAGGTCTCTCCAACAACAACAAAATTCTATGAAATAAATTGCATCAACAGAATGAAGCACATATATTTATATTCATCCTCTCTTTCTATTTGTCCCCAGACTGAATCACACATTCCCTGGGGAAAAAAAACTTTTCCCTTTCTAGGCTCAAGCCAGTCTTTCTCGGTATTTACCTCCCGAAAAAATATCCAAATAAAACCAATGAAAAAAAACGTGGTCACTGAATGAAGGGAGCCTGACCTCCCTGACGTAATTGCTTGATGGGGCATAATAGATATATGCAAACTTCACCCAATGACAACAAATATTGCAAACAAACTGACAAAGGTAGGGGACAGCCAGGGAGGTAGTCATGTTGCCGGCATATTTAAACCAGTTGACTTGAATTGTACGGCTTAAAGGCGTAGAAGCGGTTGTCGTCAATGCCCGTGTGGACCAGATTCTATGCACCTTGCAATGTTTAAACCCCACAAACCTGTATGCTTCTTCTATGCTCCAGTGACCACACGGAATGTGTAATAAAAAATAATGACCGCAGGTTATTTGCAAAAGGAAGATTAAAAAAAAAGTAGGGGTGGCAAATCCATGGACATAATATTTGAAAAAGACGGTTACTTGAGGTTCCTGGCATTTGCTTATTTACTTTGGAAAAACAACGCAAAAGATCATGACGAGTGGTTGAGAGTGAAATAAGCTCACGTCATACATGATGCTTTTTTTGTTTCCAGTATCACCAACACTAACAGAATATAGATCTGTGGGTCCCCAAAATGTTGCAAGTCTTAATCAGCCATCTCACAACTCACGACTCCCAACTCTTAATCTCACGGTTTTCAGACAAACTCGACCAAAACAAGATTTTCGTTTGTTTTTCTCTGTGAAACACAGTTGGATGTCCCATTGAGAACCTACATGTCAGAGTCACCTACAGATGGCACAAAAATGCATCAGTTTATGCCTGTTCTTTAAACTTTACCACACGATAACCACCCCACCCCCGTGATTTCACGGAGCTTGTCAGTATACCTCCTTTTAATCTCCACCAGGTTGGCAAAGCTGTGATTGCCCGCTGAGATACAGTTCTTTTGAGGGCGGGCACAGCACTGAATATTGTGAGGCAGCAAAAAGTAACAGCCCTGTTCTGAGATGGACTATTTGGCAACTTGCAAGCTACCCGCAAATTATCCCATTTACTTCCAAATGAAAATCTACAACGCAAAATGGTCCCTTAATAATTTTGTGGCATCATGCAATTCAGACGTCTATAGACTGAGCTCACTTACTCCTTGCGAACTTGCCTGCTGAACACACCAATCTCCATGTTTTTTTTTTTCACTCTACTCGAGCAAAGCAGAAATACAGAGATCGGTCTGCTGAGGAGGCAACTTGTCAGTTGTTTTGACAAAGCATCCGACATTGAGAAAATAGTTGGTACGTGCAACCATGTGTCTTTCAATAAAAGTAAAGGGGAGAAAGGTATCCAACCTAACAGTATTTCAACATTGGCTCAACAGATCTAAACGTAAATATACCTGTTCCAACGTAAATTTGCTTTAACTGACATTTAAAAGTGTCCGATACACACAAGTGACACCAAAGGTGTGGAAACTTGCTCCATAAAATACAGAGCAAATAGAAAAGGAAATACATACAATGAGCTAAATTCTTTTTTAACCAACAGTAGCCAATTTGAGTTAGAGCTGTGTCCATTTGCCACACACCTACAGATGCTGGCCAACACTTACATTTAATTTATTGATTTAAAGTATCTATCTTTGTCATTTGCCACTGAAAGCCCCTTCTTTTTGTCAAAATTAGTATGACTATTTTTGTTTTGTTTTTTATTCGTGTGGTTTTCCTTAATGACAACAGATTTCTGGATACACCTTTACACAACTTTGATGGAAATCGTTCGAAAGGAAAATATGGCCACTGACAGATGACAGCTAAATAATTAAATCATTGATCACATGGCTGTCTTTTGTCCTTTCAAAGTGTTTGTGTGCAATGACCTGTTTTACGCATCTTCACAGACACCGTCTGAAAAGGCCAAAAATTCAAAACACTCTCAAGTGACTTGTTTTTTGCACCCATGATTCATGAATCTCAAAGACATTCTTTGCTTTTTTCACAATAAAACTTCAGTCTTCTTTCTTGAAGATGCCAATCCTTTAATTCGAGTCCTCTTTTTTTTTACTGGTCTTACATAAAGTACATGTACACCTACAGTACATGCACCCACAGATACAGTCTGGTTTGGTTATGTGTAAAGTTTGAGCTCTCAAATTTATCACAAATCCCTCCTTTTAAACAATCCCACATCATTTTGTTGTTTTGGAACAAGGATATTTGCGACCCATCACAAAGGGGTCATCAATAATTTACCTGTCCTTGGTAGTAACCCTTTTCTGTCAACTGGAACTTGTCTATTATTAATAGGCAGCATTAGGAAATATAGTATTACCTGCATTTCACTGAACCCTTTTCTGTCAACTGAAAGCAGTCTATAAATTACAGGTATCCTTAACAAATATAGTATTACCTGCCTTTATAATCATCTGTTTCTGTCAGTTGGAAGTGGTCTAGATATTATCATGGATAGCATTAATAAATATAGTATATCCTGCCTTTTATAATAATCTGTTCCTGTCAGCTGAAAGTTCACTATTTAATGGTAGCGTTAAATTACAGGTAAATTTCACAGAAAGCTTGATGCAAATTTTGTACCTTGCCTTAATACTGATGGTTTTTGTATTCACCCCAAAAGGCTTAATTAAATTAAATAGAGAGACGTCTGTGAACGGAAGTAAATCTTTGCAGCCATCCAAAGTGGTCTTTATATCTTAGAGGCTGTCCACGTATCAGTGTGGATATCCCTCTATATCTGGCTAGATTTCTGACACAAATTGCATACATGCAAATAAATTATTCATCTTAATAAAAGATTTCATTCAAGCACCAATAAGCCTTGGCTCAAGTTGGTGGCTTTGGCATTGCCTGGCAAGTGATGCCACAGCTGCTGCAAGGGCACACAGCTCCGCATGACTTGCCAGCAGATGCCAAATCCTCTCGACTATTAAGGCTTTCATGCTCAGACCACCCCCAAAGTGCCCCCATGTAAGCTGCCATCTGCTTTTTGAGTAAATTTCAGATTAATGGAAAACATTCTCGCTAAGAATTATAAATAAGACCTATCATAAATGCACGCCACGCAAGGTCAACAGCTTTTCTCTGCACGGGTTGGGCACAATGCACCCGACCCCTGCCAAAGAAAGCTGTTGACCCAGTCAAACTCTGGCCAGGGCAGGCTTAAAGGCCTTTGCCATTATAGTACAGAATAGACACTTTGGCACATTTACTCATGGTCCAATCAGCTGACTCACTGGCCCTGAAAGGACTTTAAGCCAGGCTTGTGATACCTGTCCAAAGCACCCAGTGGACAATACCCTAAAATCATGCCCTCAGACACAATTTCCTCCTTGGAATTCACCAGTTATCATGCAAATTGCTGTGGGAATTGACTTTCAGCGTGGCAAAAAAATTTGACTTTTGAACCCAGTGTTTGCCTTTTAACTCCTTTTGAACCGAAATCAAGCAAAAGTACTTCTATTATCCGTGTCACCGCCTTACTGCCGATACACTTGATAGAAAGCATTTTGAATGATTATTATAGAGATGACCTGTACTGGAAACATTCTTCAGGTCAACAGTTTTCCTTGACATGGGTGCACTACGCATGTAATTCATGGCACAGTTATCAATGTGGTCTTAGTCTAAAAAAACAAGGGGTTAAAGTCCTGCTTAGAAGACAAGCTGATGGAATTTCAGCTGTCACCAAAACTGTAAACCAGCTATCCGCCCACACAGTTCAAAGGCTGGTCAACTGAAATGGTGTTTTCCGACAATTGAGTATATACAGATACTTTCTGGTATCTGTTACATAAGCTGCAATAAGAATTCATTGCATCAAAGACAACTTGTCCATCTTCCCCCTGCTCTCCCAGCAGGATCTATGCAGTTTGCCATGAGTCACCTCAGGTCCTAATCTCAGAATATTATGGATTTTTACACAACAGATTCACTGCTAGTGAATAACTTTTCACCTCTGTTTTGTTTGCGTGATTGCCCAATAATTACAATTAAATGACCCTAAAAATTTTATTACGGAGCAGTCTCATTACCTGTGGAGTAAACTATGGGACGAGTAAACTATGGGATGCAGTAGGTCTAATTTACTTCCAGTAGCAGTGCATTGACTGCAGAATGTCTTGGAATTCTAGCACTGAATCATATGTCGACGGCAGCAATGACAGGTTATGAAAAATGCCAAATTGTGCAAAAATATTCGCGCATACTGTATTTTTGCCCCCAAGCTTTTCACGCTTAACCATGATAAATTTCAAGTTTTTACATGCAGTCGTTTTTAAGTTATCAACTTGTAAATTACAATGGAAAGTACAGAAGTCCCTCTTCTACAGGACCACCTGCAGGGCAGCTTTTAAAGCGGTCACATAAAGCAGGTGGTCTCATTGGAGGTAAGATAACATGGAAAAGATAAGACCAGGAGTCCAGTGAATGTAGTCTGCAAAGGCAGATGGTCTCTCAAGAGAGGGACTGCTGTAGCGTGAATATACAACTCTGGCCCTGCTGACTGAAGTGCCCTCTACAGGAGGGATACGGGAACCTTCTATTCTGGTCTTCCCCATTATTTACTTGCCTGCATAACAGACTTACCACTGTATTATCTCTGAAAAAAACACAGAGATTGGTCTGTTAAGCAAGCAAGTTTAATAACTCAAAAAAATCAACCAATTAACTAATCTACTGCCCTGTCATGAATACAACAATCTGACATGCTTAATTATTTTGCAGCAGCCTCATTTATAATTACTTGTGCGGTCTTTGAGGCTCTGCCTTTTATGAACTACTTAATTATGTTATGTAACTGGAGGTAATCAGAAGGTGCAATATATCATCTTCCAGGGACTATGATAGCCTGCTTGGCAGACTAAATCTTCTGTATTTATGATGCTAACAACACAACAGCTTGTAAACTTAGTCACATTGGCAGGCAGGCAGTCTGGAGTCCCTGCAGAGGATGGGTCTCACAATTCAATCATTTTGATGTGCATCCAAGGCCTACTCTGTCCGAATATGCCATTTGACAATGATAATCTCTGCTGAAAACCACCCACTTTTTATGGAGCAGTTTGACCAGAAGTTCATTTCGAAAGTCACAGTCACTGACCAGACTTTATTTTCCAAAAGACCAGTCTCTTCAATGACCAGTTTCATTGTGTACATATAAACATCCGAGCTTGTATGTTATAACTTCCAATCCAAAATGCAATTGTGATATGACACGGGCCTTGTAAGGTATGGATGGCAAATTATCGTCATGTTCTACTTGTTGAAACAACCGACCATTAGATGAGGTGATCTCACCAAATGGAAATTTTGTTATTTTGGGTTTGATAGAAATGAGTGAATTACTTGTATTCAGAATAGATTTCCAATTCTATTTCCTGGATTTCTGTTCAATTCTGTAATACAGAACATACATCTTAAAATGGTGTCTTGCATTCCAAATATAGTCCAAAAATTTCC
This sequence comes from Hermodice carunculata, assembly GCA_964020975.1. Lineage (NCBI taxonomy): Eukaryota > Metazoa > Annelida > Polychaeta > Eunicida > Amphinomidae > Hermodice > Hermodice carunculata. Next base: position 10,793,181 of record OZ026613.1, read on the forward strand.
TTCATACTAGTTTTTTTTTTGGTTCTGAAGCACTGAACTGGTTCATAAGGAAATACATGTACCACAGCAAAAATAAGCCACAATAATGATTCTAGCCAACCAGAATATAAATAAGTTGTTACCCTGGTAAAAGTCCACGTTTCTCAAGGGAGGCTAGTAATAGAGGCTTCCCATTGAAACAGCACAGAAGGTCAGTATATCCCTCATTTTTTTTCTGCGTAGATCTTCTTATGCATAATTCAGCATAACTGCCTACAGGTACAAATCCCCCATATGCCCGTCTTATATCTCTGGAGGATTCAGGCTCTTGGGGTATCTGAACGGTAAGGATACTGAATAAAGCATGTCAGACTGACTTCCTGCATAGTAACAGCAGCTGCTCAAAGTGTACCATGACACTTTCAACTGATGAATGAAGCAGGTTTTGTTTATCCTCCAGGTGTCTCCACCTGCAGCAGCTGGATACCACTATGGAAGTTATCTGTGGTGCCATCTACAGGTGACATGCTCCATTGGGCACGGGATAACCTCAAAATAGCTACCAATGCATACGACAAACTTTTCAAATACGCTTTGTTCTGCACATAGACTTTATGATGTATTGACAGTTGATCTTTAAATTTATGCATGTTTTTGCACCAAGAGACATAATAAACTTACCCTCTGTGAGTTTGCCTTTATGATGCACTGTAATGTGAACTGTATGTGATCCCTGTCATCAGATGTGTGTGGTTCGCGACCCTAAAAGTGACCCACAAAAACGAACTTCAGTCTCTGTTAATGAGCTTTTAATACACATCCAGCCAAGGAAAAATCATGTATACATCATTCAATACAAACAAAAAGCTATTCAAACTTCTCCCACTTGCATCCAAAATGTGGGCAGCAAATATATATATATGTGTGTCAGTGTTTTTCTCCACAATGAAAACCCAAAGGTCACTAATCTTTCAACTTTACCTCACCACCATTCAACATTTTACCATCTTTCTTCTTCTTCTTCTTTTTTATTTTTTTATTTTTTTTTAATAAAAAGTATGTTAATTCAGTAATGCCTGAAATGATGTTTGCTTTTGTTTTTGTTTTTCAAAAAGACATAATTCTAGATGCCCTTTCGTTTTTTTAAAATCCGAGTGAAAACCATGCAAATATAATGCATACATGCTACATTATGAGGATCTGTTCCGTGAATTTCTTCAGTTATTTACATACATACAGTGGCCAGGATATATTCAGCTTGGGAATTTAACTGTGACCTACATCTTCTTTGAAAGACCATCTATTTGGAGAGACCCAAAGCAAAAAGTCATTGATCTGTGGGTGTGGCCTTGCAAACAAGAACTCTACTGATACTGCCCTGTGGCCAGAATACCAAGAATATTCCACAACTTATTGGAAAATATCTTAAACTTTACATGGGGAATGATGGGTGTCCTGTTGTCATATGACATGATACACGAGTTAATCCACAAATATTAAAATCACTAGAGTGCATCATTGGCAAAGATGATCATATGACACAATCTCACCAATCAGATAGGAGAAAAGCTGTCATATGATCCTTCTTGGCCAAAGGCACCCTCTGATGATAATTATTCCATTGGTGATTTACTTACATCTCTGTCAATGCCTCTTTTTAACCTGATGGACAGCCCCTGCCGGTCATCGAAAACTTCAAAATACTCTGACGGATTTAAATTTGCTGGCGTTTTTGAGTCTCTCTTCAGCTCTATTGATACATCTGAATTCCCACTTATTCTTCCCTGAAGGTTTAAAAGGCTTTTGTAATTGGTTGCTTGACTCTGGACCCGTAATTCTGTTTGGAAGAAAGACAATATCATTAGAATTATTGGAAATAAGTGAACATATGACAATAAAATTATGATTCTATTAAACATTGCTGTGCATTTCCTATTCACATGTTTTACTATTTAAAGTACCTACATAACTGCCCACAAGAATAAACAAATAAACCACCAGACAAATATAATAACTATAATATGATAAATATTTTTACATTTGTTCAATTTCCGATTCACATGTTTTACTGTTTAAAGTACCTACATAACTGCCCATAAAAATAAACAAATAAACCACCAGACAAATATAATAACTATAATATGATACATATTTTTACATTTGTTTAATTTCCTTTTCACATGTTTTACTGTTTAAAGTACCTACATAACTGCCCATAAGAATAAACAAATAAACCACCAGACAAATATAATAACTATAATATGATAAATATTTTTACATTTGTTCAATTTTGCTGTTTTCACCTGCATCACAAACATTTAAAACATTCTTGTACATGCAAAACAAAACAGGTGACACACATTTCAACATGGTTCGGTTTCAAAACTCATAAAAGGAGTTTCATTGAAAGGCCTGAAACAAAATAAATGGCAATTCACAATACATGTACAATGCCTGAAAAATGGCGTTCAGGAAACAGAACACCCTCAGTGACCACAATCTTTTTTTTCTCAATTCTGCATTTTTTTAAACTTCACAGTAGAACACTTTACATACAATTTCCATACTGTTGTCTATGAAATGAAAGACCAAGTTTGGATGTGTTCTTCGGGTCAGTTCTGGTAACAGAGACCACTGTACTGTGCTTCACTCAGATGGCCATCGAGTAAATACTTTGAAAGTTTCATAACAAGTTTAAGAATACGAAGAAGAAGCTGGTTTTCAATAGGAATGTGGTCCACTATAATGTGCACCTCTGATAAAAATTTGGTGAAGCTGCACTGTATCCCTGTTAAGATATTATGGTAACGTTGCCCATTTGTGCACCACTCAGACAGCCTTGGGGATAAATACTTTTAAGTCTCATGGAAAGTTTAAAAATACAAAGAAGAAGCTGGTTTTAAATAGGACCCTGGACCATCATAAGATGCATCTCTGACAAAATTTGGTCAAGCTGTGATCAATATTTTTTTAGATATTGGGGTAACTTCATCAGGGTTTACGCCACTCAGACAGCCTTCAAATAAATACATTAATTTTAAAAGTTTCATTAAAGGTTTAAAAATAATCAGAGGAAACTGGTTTTAAATAGGAACCAAACACTAACCCCCTTAAGTCTGGTCACTTTTGTGCTTACATAGACGGGTACCCTAATACTGAGAAAACATATGCTTACATTTATCTGATATTCAGTTGATTGGACACAAAAAAATGTTTGTTTTTAAGTTTATCTGTTAGAATTTTAGCAATTATACTAGATACTTGTGTGGTCCCCCTTATACTGCTATTTAGGCACTGGTCCACCTAATGCTTATTTCATACATATACAAATAATATGAAGTGATCAAATGTAAAATCACTATACACATGTGTACGTTCTACTCTAAGCAACAAGTTACCTTGGTCTGTTGCCTCATATATCTGCACTCTCAGGGTGCCATCTCCGAACCGTGACTTTTCTTGGCAAGCTGAAAAAAAAGAAGGAAACTTGTGATTACTTTCCCATTTAATTCAATAAACAGTAATTTAAAATTATAGTAACATCCAAAACTAAATCTTGATGTCATGGAGTTTGACTTGATTGCCTGCAGACATGGGCATTGAGATTTCTTCAGTTGTTCTGGTATCCAGACACTGATCTAATTCCATCTTAAGCTGTGCATGCTGTTGCCTCCAAATATGATCAAGCTCTGTTTAATCTCAAGAGGAGTGGAGAAAACACACAGATTGGTCTGTTTAGCAGGCAATGTTGTTTCGTCCCACTGACCATTTGCTGTTGCAGATGTCCTACTCAGATAGCATTCTCCAAGTCTTGAAAGCAGCTCTTATGCATGCCTCCTGTCTTAACTCTTCAAGTGCCAAATTTTGGACTTAGTCAATTAACAGCTTCACTTGGCATGCATTGGGCGCAATGCACCATGCACCCAATGCATGTCGAGTGAAGCTGTTGACCTGGGGTGTTTTCTCTGGAACTATAGGCATGCTGGTACTTGAATGAAACGTCTTTTTATGAGGAATACGAATGTGAGATCCTAATAATTCAGACTAGTTTGACTTTAGTAGATCGACTTAAGACGTGACTGGCACTGAAAGAGTTAAGAGACCACTGCCAGGAGACACCAACGTATTGTACAAATTATTGGCAAAGCAATCTCTTTCACAGAATTCAGTGCCATTGATCAAATGGTGTGTTTCAATCAAGTCTCACTATGAACTATGGAAAAGGCTAAGCGAAATTCAGATCCATTTCTCATGAAGCTAGTACTCCCAATAATTTAATTTAAATTAAATTAAAACAAGTACAACTTTGACCATCACTCTGCTGCTCTTTACTTCCAAGAAAATGATGCCTGCACCACTAGATGGACATGAGCATATTTTTCATATAGGAATACTGCCTGCCTGTCATTTTTACAATGGCAGTAAACTTTACATCTCTTGAGTT